>CM035443.1:39094229-39189229 GCA_020310875.1 Ceratopteris richardii | reverse complement strand
ACGTTCTCATCCGCATGCATACATCAGAAGGAGGATTGGAAGATCCAATCAATTGATAAGTGGTTCATTTTATTTGCAACATCATATCATTCTACTCTCACTCAACCAGAGTTTTGATCAACTCATGTAACTCAAGGTTGGAACACTGAAGATATGTTGGTTAACTCAATATAAGGATGTGTGGAAGAAGAAACTTCCATTACAATATTGTGCTTTCCTGTGGTGGATTATGGTTGGGTTTTCGATCTCATGACATTGCATTTTTAACTAGCTTGCATCTAGATTGCCGATATATCAAGCATTGGTGGATGATCTTCGAATCTGTTTATCCTCGATCATGCTATGTCTTTAAGCATTCACTCAAAGTTTTGGTCTTTACACCATTGCCAACAAATTTATATTATGTGGTTCATCTAGTGATCAAGAAAATCACAAGGACAGGCATATGTTCTTAGATGTCGTTCCTGCATCCATTCTCTAAAAGTGCATTGTTTCCCGATTACAGATCATATGTGCATCTCCTCATCCATACTTTTTAAAACTGGTAACCAGCCCATTGTAACTTCCAACCTCTAGAGGGGCATGCGCCTTTGTACATCTTCATAATGTCAAATAATATGCTTCCCAAAGAAAAAAATGAGAACGATTCAAGTAATTGGAAGTTTCCCAAAGCACAATGATAATCTCCATGAATAAGAATTTGATGTGGAAAGAAAGGTTAAAGAGCGCCTAAACTGTATCTGCCAATCAATACCTGATGACTGAGCTGGTTCTCCTGAAAACTGAATCGGAGCTGACAAGCTGATTGTGTATGATTTCAGGATGTCGATATATGACTGAAGTATACTGAGATATGAGAATATGTCCATTGTCTCCTATCCTTGCCATGACCTGATAGTGCATTTTAAAGTGAACCCAAGATGGTCCTTATACAAGCTCTAAAACATCTGGGATTTGCTTTTTGTCTGGAAAAGAAGGGTGAAGGTGGAAACTTTTCTTTTGATGCAAACCAGATTTTAAATGGTTTAATCTCCCTTTCATGACCTAAGGTATGCTTGCAAATTAAAGGTCATGGTTTAAAAGAAAATTAAAGTTTAAGTTGCAAAATCTGTTTATGGAAGTAGTGTGCTATGTAATCTTCAATTCAACGATGGTATGATCATGATCCTTTATATATAGCATATAAAACTAGTAATGCATTGTTTGGCATGGGATATATCCATATGATTTTGCAATATTGACATGTGGTGATGTTGGTGATCATGATTGCGTGCTTCAACTGGTACATCATTAAGATGTACGTTTTGTATAGTATGTAGAAGCAAAATAGTGGTTCATTGCTTTGTACAAAAGTTTCTATAAAAGATGGTTCATGTGCCTTGTAGGTGAAATCAAACACTCAAGTTTATCAATAGGGAGAATGAGGATGGCACCTTTTGTGGAAACACAATAATGAATGTAAAGGAAAGGATGCACACTAGATTCCCTTTCTTACAACTTACTCAAGTACATAACCAAGTACGAGATTCTACCTACACAATAAACGATTAGAAGAGGGTGGAAGCTGTCCGAATTCATGAGAGAAAGGTAAAGAGTAATGTGCATGAGTACTTGGAGGTTGCATGGAACATGCCTTTGAGAGAGAGTGCACTTGCACGGAAGGGATATTAGAGAGAGAGATCCATGTGGAAAGAGAGGAAGAAGGGGGGGGGTGCATGCCACATGACAGTAGGGGAGGTACCTTGAAATCTATGCCACATGTAAGAGGGAGAGTCAATATGCTTTTCTTTACATATCGGCGGCAGAAGGAAGTAGTATATCAAAGGTATACATCAAAATTTTGTGAGGAGGCCTTCATTTACATATTGAATCCATTGGCCCTTAGGTGAAAATTACTTGAAGTAGAATACTTAAATTAAATAGTACTATGTGTTAAAATACAGAGTACATATTGGAGATCCTAGAGAGAACAAGTGGGGCTCTACAACTGCTTGCCACTAGAGGGATGGAGAGCATAAAAGCATGGAAGGAGATAGAGAGGTTTCTAGAAAAAAGAAAAAATTGACCACCTAGAGAGAAAAAGAACTTGACCACTTGGAGAGAAAAAGAACTTGACCGTCGAGAGAGAGGAACATGACCACTTAGTTATAGAGAGATTGGAAGACCCAAAAGAATCTGTTGCAAAGAGATTAGAAAATCCAAAAGAATAACACTTGTTTATCCTGTAAAAGAGAGAAATGAAGATAGAATGAGAAGGAACTTATCATCTTGGTGTAGAGAGTGGGGGAAGAATTGCGTTTCCCTATGCCTTACTGAAATCCAATTTCTTTGGAGTGAGACTATCACTCCAGTGCTTGTCCCTCATAGAGAGCTATCTTACCACTTCCATGTGATGTGTTTGGATACTTCTTTTCAAGTCTATCCAGAGTCTTCGAGAATACCTAATCTATCAAGATAATATAAGGAGGGGTGCTAGAAGAGAAGTCAAGATTGGATGGAAAACCTTCTGTACACATATTTCACATAGGAAGGTGAGAATGACTCACTCAACAGCAATTGGAGATTAAGTGAGAGGTCATTGAGGAAGGTAAGAAGATGAACCATGGAGAGGAGGATCACTCTGATAAAATTACAAAGAAATACAGGGTGGAAAATGGAGGGGGAGGATTAGAAGATGGATTATTGCCCACTACTGAACTAGGATAGGGTAGACGGGAAAGAGAGAAGCCAGATGGAAATGCTCAAGAAAAGGAGGAGCTTGAAAATGCAGGTAGGAAAGTAAATGTTTCAAGGGATAACAATTGACAGGAAAGTTGATAGGAAATCTTGCATGACAAAGCTTCGATGCCAGATAATGAGAATCTTGAAGGAGTATCCCAAGATGAGGCAAGATTGTAAATAGAAGAGGAGGATGAAGCTGGTGGAAAATCTTGAACAAAATTCAGATCCAGGATGTCAAAGAAATGATCAATTCTATTGATTGCCAAATCTCAAGGCTTCGCAAGGGGAAGATTTGCAGAGTTGACTCCACGTGCTTTCCCATTAGCAAGACAAAACCTCATAAATGATCAATCCCTAACAAGATGACTACATACCTAGGTCCTACAAAACTTCATCGATTTTCCTTTCAAGCGAAGAAAAGCACTCGTGATTGTCTTACCCCAAATGTTTCCATGATATCTTAGAAGATGCTAAATCATCAATAAAAGCTGATAGCTTCTGCTTCATTAAACTATAGGCAATCTTCTTTGCTTTTGCCAATGCCTTGGCTCATTGGCCAATCACGTAGGTATACATGTATGGACTCCCAAGAATGTAACTAGCAAGAGTAAAAAGGGTGGCAAAGTGATTATCAAATGCCATATTAAACCTGTTTGGCATCCTCAGACAGTACTTCTTTGAGACTTGACATATGGAGGAGCAGTAAGTATGAGGCCAACTTCACTGCTAATGCCTGTTGGATACAAGACATAAAATGTGCTATACTTTAACCATTGCAAAAATGATGGAGTAATTCCAAAGGCTTCCATGCAAAAGAAGGAGTACCGAATCAGCTCTGTTATGGACCCAGCTTAAGACAAAGTGCAGAGACAATTGGACTAGTTCGTGTCTCTGGGAAGTTCCATAAAATATTCCAAGTAACATAGATTCCAAATCTGATTTGAGGTAAAGTTGCTGATACAGCGGATCGTATCAAACCAAACAGGTCATGGAAAATCTCTAGTCTGTGCTAATTACAATGGTCTCTCCACAAAAGCATATACAGCCTCATAGCCAGAAGTTCTGAATGTCTGGACAGTCCGAATACAGCACTTGAAGCCAGCCAAAGAGAACGACCCAGTTATAAACAACGAGATAGACATGCTTCAAAATAGCGAGGCCTGCCATTATTGTTGATCCATTCTTCCTGTTAATCTGGCAGTAGAAGCGTTCACTTTGAAGGTAGAAACTACTTCACACATTCAAAGACAGTCTGCCCGATTCCCAACCTCCTTGGTACAGCATCACATGCGTGAGGGAGATGAAGCGGTTGCAAAAGTCATGTGATCAGTTAGGCAATGAAATTTGAACCACCAGAATGCATGCAGACCATGCAACAAAGGAAGCCCCCAACTCTGTAGCGGTCTCCATTTCTTGTAGTTGGGCATGAAAGAACTTTCTCCCTCTTAAAAGTACTCCCCTTTTTTTCTTTTTTTCGAGAGAGAGAGAGAGAGAGGAGGGGGCGTCATCGAAGTTTTTGACGTTTTAAGTTTCAATTTTTAGTCTTTGAATGTTTTAAGGGTGAGTTTTTAATGTTTTGATTTTCTTTTGAGTTTTTAATGTTTTGAGTTTTTTTTAAAAATGGTTTTAATGTTTTAAGATCATGTTTAATGGTTTTTTTTAATAGGAACTTCACTTTAAGTCCACTCTTTTGTTTGAACTAATTGAAAGAAGAAGGAACAAGTGAATGGGCATGGGACCGTTTGTATCCAAAAAGCATGGGTTAACACCATCTGAAGGTGATACAACAGAGGAGACCCAAAGGTGGAATGGAAATTATGTTTGAAAGTTTTTCTAAGGGTCAATATTCATCAACTGAAGCTGGTAGGGGTTGAACTCTCACCTTTGTCAAGAGAAAGGAGATAAGGAAGAGAGCTCTCACACACTCTCACACACAAAGAGAGAAGCACATACAAATTGAAGCATTCAACATTAAGTCCTTTTGCACGAGCATAATAGCTTGCCATATCATCAAATGTAACATTTATGCTTATCTTCACCTCACGTGTGATTGGGTTGTAGCCTTTTATATCTCGTTTGCTCAAAGGAGTACAATTGACAATCTTCATATACTTTCTAATCTTTGCAACCTTGAAATTTGGTAGTCCATTCACAAGCTCCTTTGATTGCATCAACTTCAGCTTCTGCAAATTCGCATGTCCAATTCGCTCATGCCAAATCTCTATGTTAGCAGCAACACCTACACCTTTTGCGAACATGCTTGCATTCAATTCAAGAATTTTCACATTCAAGGTGAATATCCTAACCACTTTGTTCCCTTTGGCGATCATCCTTCCATTTTGTTTGTTCTCTTTTACATATAAATCATCAGAATTGAATCTGACTTGTAATCCTTGGTCAATCATTTGTCCAACAAAAACTAGGTTCTTTGTTATAATGGGAACATGCAATACATCATGAAGATGTTTTACCTTCCCATCCTCCATGAATAGTGCTATGTTTCTTGTATGCTCAATAGGGTGTGATGTATCATCACTAGTTTCAACAAATCTAGGAACTCACAATTTCTACAGATCACTCATAAATTGACTCATCCCATCAACATTTTCCATTTTTTGCATTAATTTACAATATTGCAAAAACACTAGAAGCAATACCTCTGCTTGAACAATGTCATACTCTGACTTGACAATTCAATCTAAAAAACACATAGTTTTCGTGTATCAATGATATACAAAATTGCTTGAAATTCTAGATCTAAAATGTTCAGGGGATGCCAAGCAAAACACAAGTTACAATCTTGAAAATTGACATGTTTTTTCCATGGGCCCCACCTTGTGGGCTAGAAACGAAGATTGAAATGTCTTTGAAACTGAAATTTGAGCAAATATGAGATCATTTGTGAAGCATGCATTCTCCATGCCTTTTCATAGGCTCTTCACTTTCGACCTTCTTCATGAGCTCTGCAGCCACACTGGCTCTTATACAATGTCAAGAGAAAGGAGATAAGGAAGTGGGCTATGATACACACTCACGCACAAAGAGAGGACACACACAACTTGAGGCAAGGAAGCATTATCTTATTCTACTTCTTCTATTACAAAAAAGAGATTGTACAAGATGACCAAATGCAACAATACAACCAATACAATATATAAAGAATATTAATAAAGACAACCCTAATGTCTGCAAATGAGTGAGTTGGAAAGAAACAAATGGCCATCACTCTCGGTAGATAAATCTTGTAAAGCTCAATAAACGTATCCCTGACATATGAAATGAAAAGTGGTACGTTCCATCCTTGATCATTACATGTTGAGATTGATATCTGAATAACCCCACCTAAAAAACCAAGAGTTTCATATGACGTGTTTAATGTTTGAATTTTAGTGTTTTGAATGTTATAATGGTTTTGATTTCAATTCTGTTTCAATCGTATGATGGAGTCTAATGGGGACCTATGAATGCATTTGATAATTAGAGGAAAGATGATGGAGAGTTGAAGGATAACAAAAAATGGAACGATGTTATTATTAAACATGGGGAAATTGTGGGATAGTAAGGTGTAATTTTGATGTGATGTGGTGTAATCTTGATGTAAGTTTGGTGCAATGTTGTTGTAATCGTGGTGTAGTTTTGTTGTTATCAAAGATTACACCAAGGGCTCTTAAAGTACAAGGTGGACCTTGATGAAGCATGTTGTTGAATACAAGGAGTGTGAATAGAGCCTCCGAAATTGGATTCATGTGATCCAAAGTCATTTTTGGGATTTAATGGGTTCTAAATACAATTACACATTTAAAATTTCCAAATTCTTGTCCATGGTGGAGATAGAAGGGGTGAGATGTACAAAGGCGAAGGGGTTTGAGAATTCACATAGAGAAATGAGCTTAATTAAACCAATTACTTAATTATTCTCCACGTCCAGACTTTTGGGAAGACAAAATGAAGTCATGGACCATACAAAATGAGAAGCTCACGGGGGCTCTCTATTTCTTGGCCGACAAAACAAAGTCATAGACTAACAAGTAGACTAATGAAAAACCATCAAAGGCAACAATGCAAAGTTCGAGTTTGCTAATCACCAAGTGAAGTCTCTACTTATCCATGAGGGTAAAAGTGAATTCCCTTCTCCTTTACCTTGCATCTCAAGCCCTAGTTCATACTTAAGTCTTTGTTTGCCTTTGCAAGGATGCCCCAGAAATGCCTTATGTACTCCCATGATTTTTCCCAAGAGTACGAGATCTTGCAAGAGCCATTATGCAAGAATTGATGGTTTGACACCTATCACCATCATCTATCAGATCTCGATCCTCTACAAAGTTGAATGCCTTTTGTCTGCGTGCCTCTTTTGAGTATGTTGGTATCCCCTCCACTTCATTGGTGCACCTCTTTTCCTACATCCAACCATGGGGCATCTTCCATGTGTAGTCCATCTCAAGGATCCTCTTTCAACACTTCCTTTCCATTATTCATAGTCCTCTTTATATAGCGGGGACTTTTACCTTTTTTGTGATCCATTATGGGTTCTCTAAGCTCAATTACTTCTATGTCCTCTTGGGGTTTGTTCATTGTAAAATCATTTGTGTAGAAAGATGGGGATTCCACCCCCATCCACTCCAAAAAATCAGCCTCATGATCCATACCACTTGGCCATGGGAAGTTAGTTTCCTCTTCCCATGCCATTGCTATGGAATTAGTTGCTCCGTGTATTGTATGAACTAGTCCATTTCCCATATGCACCCACATCAAGTCTCATCTCTAGTCATGGATAACTTTAGCATGACGAAGCAAGGGTTGTCCAATGAGAAAGGGAAAGATCCCCCGTCTGTGCAGTTAAGTCCTAATTGTAGCATGATAGACTCTAGCATCAAATTGATCCCATAACATCCATGGATCATAACTCTTGAGAAATTTTGGTCAAGGATAGTGATAGTCAGACAAGGACTATGATAGTCTATGAGTGGGGCTTGTGACATAAAGCAAGTTCCTTTCCTGCTAGTAATGAAGGTTGGGACTTAAGGAATCTACCAAGTTTAGAATGTCTCCTCTAAATTGAGCATCAAGGCATATGATTTCATTGCTTATATTATTCTTTAGCAATTCTTCATTTGAGAGGAGAGGTTTAGGGAGAGTCATTGGTGGCCTCACTATATCATCTTTGATTTCCTGTTTGGCAGCTCAATAAGCATCATCTATACTTTTGTCATTGCCATTGCCTGCATCTAGGCTTCTTTTCCTTACTTCCTCTTCTAGCGTAGGCCTGCCCCTGATCTTGAAGTGCCTCAAATTCCTTCCCTTGACCTCAAAATTTTTTGGGCCCTTATACCCCTTGCATTTGAGTCAATTTCCTTAAGTTGTACCATGCATGTGGATGGCAAGGGCATAGAAGTATTATCAAAGAGAATAGGCATTATGAAAATATAAAATGAATTATTGCTTTGTCTTGATGATGCCTTCGTTGGACAAATTTTTAGTACAATGATCACTATTATCTATATAGTTTGTGCAAGGGGGTGCATTCTCAAGAAGAGGGCACTTATTTCGAAAGTGTCCATACTTTCCATATAGAAAACAAATAATGGGCCTCTTTGGAAGATTGTGTATTCCACCTGCTGCACCATTGGAGTTGTTTCCTATGTCGAGAGAATAGTAGAAAAGTGGAGCACTCGAGGCCTTCCCAATAATAGAAGGTTGTGGAATAAGAATTGAAAGAAGTTGGAGATGTTTGAAGAATCTTGGAAGTAGGGTTATTCGATGGTAAAGATGGTCCCACAAACCAGCATAGGACTTGCCCTAGATCTTTGGATATGTAAGATAGACCTTTTAGGCTTGTGGTTAGTGCAATAAAATCCAATCGATACTTTGGAACATCAAACAAGAACAAGTTGATGCAAGATAGATAACTAGAACCTTGACTAGCTCATAAAAACCTTCTAATTTCGAATGGAAGCTATGACTTCAAACACTCAAAGCATCCAACACAATTACAATTGGAAAGATTCCTCTTAAGAAAGTGTCATACATAGGGTTGGCTTGCTATAATGCATAAAAGCCCTAATTTAGAACAACCAATGAAGGAGAAATAAGCTTAATATTGATTGCATTTCATCCCTATTTTTCAAGGTTGTGTAGAAGATGACCTCGAGACAGTAAAATGAATATTTCTCAAAAAGTACTAAAGCAAATGCCTTGGAAAATTGTATACATAAATAAGACAGTGATACTTGTCCCATGAATCCTCAGTAACTTGATTTGGAGCTCTATAGAGAGAACAAACCTCTGCAAAATAACTGAGTTTGAGGAAGAAGGTGCAGACAAATGAAGGAGCAATACAAAGATGATGAAAGTATATGTATATTGCTTCTATTGTTCATCAACACATAGTGTACAATGTGGTGAGCCATTATATAGACTCTAAGTAGCTTCCCACAACTTAATTAATTCAAATTTGAATTCAAAACTCATTGGCCTGTTTGTTGAGAACGATTGGAATCTCATCCTATAATTTAGGAAAAGAGAAAGTTGAAGTTATGTCTACTTCTTGATTGATTGATTGAGAATCAAACTAAATCACTCCTAGCACATGGCCTTTTCTCCTTAAACTCATTTCTTTTTAAAAGATAAATGCTTTGGAAATTACATAAGAGGATGATCATATGATCAAACTCTCAATACAATAAATGAATGCAAATAAAGCACACTTCAATGAGTATCTATGGATCCATCCAAATGATGGTTTTGATGTAGATCATATCCACTCCAAGCATAGTGCAATCTTGATGTTCCAATAGCTTCCCCTCAAGCAAAATTATGCTTGAGTCTTCATTCTCTTATAGGTTGAATACCCGCCATAGATTTGAATTTGAGTAACTTTATCCCATCAAGTGCTTTTGTCATCATGTATGCTATTTTCTTCTCAGTAGGAACAAATGAAATGTCAATTTCCTTTTCAATAAGCTTTTTTAATCCATTCATTGATTTCTTAAGTCTACAAACATAAGATGTATGATTAGGGTTTTTAAAACCTGGAGTTTGTGACACATATACCTCTTCACTTATCCAACCATTTAGAAATGCATTTTTCACATCAAGTTAGAGGACTCTCCAATTTCTTGCAACAGCTACAATTATCAATGTTCTTATTGCATTCATCTTTGCAACTCGTGAGAATGTTTCCTCACAGAGTATACAATGAGTTTGTTAGCTTCCTAATTGATGGAAATCAGAATCAAGATCATATGATAATCTTTTGTTTGTCTTCATCATACCAAGACCTATGTTCTTCAAACACAACATCCCTACTTGTAGTAAATTGCTTGGTGGGAGGATTGTAGAACCTGTAACCCATCTAAGTTGAGTCATACCCAATAAACATTACCTTTGTTGCCGTTTCATCTAGCTTACCTCTTATTTGTGATGATACATGAACATAAGCTAAACAACCAAACACCTTGCAATGTCCAAGACTAGGTTTTCTTTCGTACCATGCTTCATAAGGAGTCATACCTGTTGGAGTTTGAGGTCTGCAGAAACATGAGAACAAAACAAGGAAGAAGAAGAAACTTGGAGCACAACACACAATACAAAATGCATTACCAAGAGAATGTACAAAGATCAGTAACCCATTAGGGTTATAGGCATATATACAAGCAGGGGGAAAAAAACCTCCTAAAGAGGGAAAAAAGTGCCCCGACAGTCTTAGTGTATTCACACACATCTTTATTGAAATATATCATCGAAATCCCCTTGGGAGTGATGCAGTGAACAAGGAACTGCCACTCATGTATAACGAAGTGCCCAACTATGTAGAATCAATCCACAAAAGGAAGTAAACCCAAAGATTTGTGAAAAGCTTCAAACTTCTCCCTAGACAGAGCCTTTGTGAAAAGGTCTGCAACGTTCTCTTGTGTGGGCACATATGCCAAATTGATCTCTCTATGAGAGAAACACTACTGACATAATGATAGCGCATCTCAATGTGCTTAATCCGAGCATGGAACACAAGGTTTCTCGCAATTGTTAATGCGCTCTGGCTGTCAGTGAAGATAGTAGTGGTAGAAGACTGACCAACACCCAAATCAACCATAAGGCATTTCAGCCACTCAATAGTTGCTGTGAAAGCTGCCCTATACTAAGCCTCACAACTAGAAGTGGCCACAGAAGTTGTTGTTGTAGTATACCCAAGGGGAGGCAAGACCCACACCACCTTGCATGGAAGCAATGGGAAAGCCCAAGGAAGACTCTCCTTTCATCCAAGCAACCCTCCAACATGTTCAAGCCATTGGCCATCAACTCCAAGCTATGCCACATGCCCTTGAGAACATGGAGAGGAAGGTAATCAAGGATCCTTGTCACAAGTGGAAAATACAAGAAATGAAATATTCTACTCACAAATAAAGGAGAGAAGCATGCACTCACACACACCTCACTCTTACACTTAAAGACAAGATACAATAATTGCACAAATTCTAAGAGTAAAGGAGTTCTTCCATTCATAAAAGGATATATACATGAAGCTCACATCAAAACAAGAGCTCTCCTTTCCAAAAATGAGCTTCTATCTTTATAGTTTAAGCTCTTTTCCCCATGTGCTCCTTTGACTAGTAAAAAAGGAAGCATGTGTCTAACTGCCATATCTTAAGATATCTTGGCAAATATTTCTTTATAACAACCAAATCCCAAGAAATATAGGCATGGGAAATTTACATGGGTTCTTCTCTATCTCTTGCAAAAAGGTGGTATATTTACAAGGTCTCCATACCATAGTATTGGAGAAATATTAAAAAATATCATAAGAGGGTGTTCTTATGTGAAACTCTAAATATATACAAAGAGGGGTATTTTCATGATCAAGAAAGGGTTCCCATGCACAAATAAAGATGTGTGTGCACCTTACAACCCAACACTCTCCTCCCTCTAGACTTTGTCGTCCTTGACAAAGCTAAGATAAGAAGATCATACATAATTGAAATGGTCCAGCTTTGAGTCTTCAAGTCTTCAAGTCTGCAATTCTTCAACTCTTCAAGTCTGCAGGTCTTTAGTGCTGAGCGACACAATCCCCTCGGGGGGGCAGTCAGCCCCGCATACATCCCACTATGCAACCCTTTGTAAGATTGGAAATGCCTTCATAGGGAGCTCCCAAACCTAAAATTAACACATAAAAGGCAAGTAGAAAGTATTTGATTGCGAAGAAGTAGACAATAGACATGTATTCCAAATTTAGTTTCCCACTTTAGAGGGCATCAGGTCCTACAAGATTGTGCTCTTCTAGAGATAATACTCATGAAGATCTTCCCTCCCATGGTGTGTCTACTGTCTCTAGCATGTATGTTAGATTTTGGATTATCCCAAAAAAGGTCAGTCAAAAAATTAACATGGTTTAGCTTGAAGATCTTCATATCCCTGCAAATCAAGGAAAGATAACTCCAAGAAAACCATAAACAACAATAGCCTCATAGTTTGCCACATCTCTTACATCTTAAGTATGCCACAATCAATCCTATTGTGTTATCAAACAAGTGCAGGTGTGACATGTTTTAGTGTAAAGCATGAGATGGGATTGCTATTTTTGGTGCTTTAAATGAATGTGCCATGGCTTTTGTTTCTTGTTGTTTGTACAATATGCTCACACAATTATGAGGAATTGCATAATATAATGAGGAAGTCGTTGCTAAAACGTGATTAGATAAGCATGCAAAGAGTAGTACCCATAACTAGCAACCAATATGGACTATCATTACCCCATACATGAGTATTGATACTGCAAATACATGTGTAGAGTTGGTACTCCCAGCACCATCAGACCATAGAAACCCCACCAGATTGTTCCCATGTGGAGGTATGGAGTCCTGGGAACTCTATAATAGACATGAAAAGCTTTACAAATTTTAAAACCAAGATCTACAACACCTAAATTACTACTCAACAAAAGCTTCTAAGTGATGGGAGGGGAAGTGGTTGTGGAAACAATCCTAAGTGGGGTAGTCACACAACTCCAATCATAAATCAGTCCTAGCGTCCAACTCAAGATGGGAATAGAAGCCCAACATAAACAACATTCACGAAAGCAATCCCTACGTCAAACATATCTGCAAAGAGGCATGAACTGTGTTCCATATATCATACTTCAGACATTCTGACCATCTATGTTCAAAGAAATCTTTTAAATATCCTCATTTAGTCTGATGGAGTGATCAAACAAAATGAGTAGTGGATTCTTAGATGATAGAAAAAACATGTATTGAGGTCCCCCGAGGATGGTTGGGAAAGTGGAAAGCATAGTTTACTTTGATCTCATATGGAAAGACTTAAAGAGGTACTCAAAATTGCACCAAAAAAACCAAGGGAGATGGGATCCTTTAAATAGATTGGATAAACCTTACAAAGTTCCCAAAAGATAGGCCTATGCAAAACCATTACCATGCCCTACATCCTTTGTTTTGGTGGAAGACCTGTTGATATATTTAGGTAGTGATGTGAGTGAACACACTAGGACCGTCGGGGCACTTTTTTCCCTCTTTAGGCGATTTTTTTCCCTCGGCTTGTATATACACCTATTGCCCTAATGGGCTACTTATCTTTGTACATTCTCTAGTAATTCATTCACTATTGTGTGTTTGTGCTCCAAGCTTCTTCTTCTTCCTTGTGCTATTCGCGTGCTTCCGCAGACATCTATCTCCAACAATTGGTATCAGAGCAGGTCGTCGCTTCATCTAGGGCGCCCTCGACACTCCTCCGTTTGCAGTCTCAGATTCGCACGAGATTTGGTGAGCATACTCAGGGTGTTTCAGAGATTTCACGATCTGAGCTTGTTTCGACCTCCGAACGCACTATCGCAGCGCTTGTGCATGCTATTTGTCTTTTTGTGCCAAAGGTATATACCAGTTTTTGTTCACCAGTTTAAGCATCTCGAAGTCTGCTACAGGTCTAGCAGAACTCGTCTGGGCAGTTATGTTCAAATTTTTGAGATACAATCAATTTTTTGCATCAAGGTATTTTAGTCACCGGCCATGGCTGAAAGAAGTGATGAATTTCATATGTTGGCTGTTGAGGATAAGTTGGATGGTACCAACTACCCATTGTGGGGTTATATGATGCGACATGTATTGGTTGCAAAAGGATTGTGGAACATTGTGCAGGGTGTTGAAAGACGTCCTGTTACACCTCTGACTACAGGTACTGCAAATACAGGTGCTGGAGCTCATGAAGATGGTGTCAAAGATGATATTCCGTAGATTCCTGTTCGTGCTGCTGTTTCTGCTGCACCTACTGTAGAGCAGATTCGCTAGCATGGCAGAGATGCCCAGACACATGCATTGATAGCTTTGTCTGTCAAACGTGTCATTATTCCTCATATTCGCTCTTGCAAAACAACTAAGGATGCTTGGGATACACTTACCACACTGTACCAAGCTAGGAATGAGGCTCGTGTTGCTTGTGGAACAACTCCCCCAACTACCCTTGCAAGCCAAACAACCCCCCCTCCCCCCTCCCCCCAACAATCAAGCTTCACCATCAAGAATCAATGTGCACCCTTTCTTTTTCTTCCAACAACCTCACACTAAGAGTGAGTGGGGAGTTAATAAAGAGACTTCAATGCCAACCATCACCAGGTTTGCATATCAAGAATATAGGAGGTATCCAAGGTTCCATGTAATTTCATGTGGAGGAAGAGGACACATATGAATTCCATGCTTATATCAAAATATTAACTTCTTTTTGTGGATTTCATGAAAATGAAGAGAGAGACATGAGCAAAGAGGGTACGACCCACCTCCCCCTCCAAGAGTCACTTAGTACAAGAAATGTCGGAGATGAAAGTGGTGGGAAAGTGATACCCTGTGTGTGTGTGGGAGTGTGTATGTGAGAGAGAGAGATAAGGGGATTATGGGGTGTTCTTGTGCCATAGCAAAAATTGAACTAAAAATACACTACTAAAAACAAGAAATGGGGAGATAATGGTCCAAGGGAAAGGTATAAATGCCATGTAATAACTCAATCCTATGCAAATGAGCAAAAAAAATTGCAACACAATACTTTACCACACGTTCTTGAGCTCTCCAAGTGATGAAAGGCCGTTCTCCCTGGAAAAGGTGCCAAAAAGTTTTGTTGTAGTATATCCAAGGGGAGCCAAGACCCACACCACCTTGCATGGAAGCAATGGGAAAGCCCAAGGAAGACTCTCCTTTCATCCAACCAATCCTCCAACATGCTCAAGCGATTGGCCATCAGCTCCAAGCTAGGCCACATGCCCTTGAGATCATGGAGAGGAAGGTCATCAAGGATCCTTGTCACAAATGGAAAATATGAGAAATGCAATATTCTACTCACAACAAAGGAGAGACAAGCATGCACACACACACACACACACCTCACTCTCACAATCAAAGATAAACTACAAGAATTGCACAAAGTCTAAGAGTAAAAGAGTTCTTCTATTCATAAAAGGATATATACATGAAGCTCACATCGAACAAAGAGCTTCCCTTTCCAAAAATGGGCTTCTATATTTATAGCCTAAGCTCTTTTCCCTATGTTCTCCTTTGACTAGTCAAAAAGGGAGCATGTGTTTAACTACCATATCTTAGGATATCTTGACAAATATTCCTTTCTAACAACCAAATCCCAAGAAATATAGGTGTGGGATTTTCATACGGGTTCTTCTCTATCTTTTGCAAAAAGGTGGGATATTTACAAGGCCTCCGTGCCATAGTATTGGAGAAATATTAAAAAGTGTCATAAGAGGGTGTTCTTATGCGAAACTCCAAATATATACAAAGAGTGGTATTGTTGGCAGTAGCCAAAGGCACAAACACAGAGGAAGCATGTGAAGGCAGACTACAAAGAGTCGTGGGGAGCCATGCAGTCTATTTTTCCAAAGAAATATTTTTTACATTACTTGTTCAAAACACCAAACAGTGATTTTCATCACTTTTGTACCATATGTATCATAGAAATACCCACTTTTGTAATTAGTAGCTCCATTTTGTGCAAGCTAAGGAGTCCTTGAGCTCGAAGAGCTTAGGTAGAACAAGCATACCAATTTTGGCTATTTTTAGATCTTGTTTAGACCTCCAAGTAGCACCTAGAACCTAGTTTTTAACTATGCTGGACACTAGATGTGAAACCGATCAAAACTAGTCTAGAATCTACTCATTTTTGAGATTGGTTAATGTGAGCTTTGAGAAAACTTGAGCTTGTAATAGTGATCTTGCGCAATAGATTCTATTTCCTATCTTCTATTGTGTCTTGCTTGTCTCTTAGATGTGTGTGTATGTGTGTGTGCATCTCCATGCTTCTCACCTTCGCGCTCACTACTTCTTGCATTCACGATATTCATATCACTCCTATCTCTTCCGCATATTGAAATTAAGGAGGTGGAGCTTCTTAATGTGGTGCTTACCATCATGCTAGAGCAACACCAAATTTGATGCCGTTGCTGGAGATTGAGTTCTAGGACGAATGCGTGATGGTAAGAGTATAGCAAGAATTGGCATTGGAAGGTAAAAAATTCAGTTTTTGTTGTTGTTTTTAAGTATTTTTTTTTGTTTTTCATCTCCTCTACACTTCTCCTTTAGCACCACATCATCTTCTTCCACTCGAAAAAAATCAAAAATTTCACCATATCCACCTATCCTCCTCATTTCCCTCATTTGCGCATACGAGAGAGAGAGAGCTTTTGAGTTGGCATTGGTGTTTGTGTGTGTTCTTGAGTTTTCTTGCAGGTATAGTGCTCCAGAATAGTAGGAGAGCTCCAAATGGTAAAAAACTCAGACTTTCTACCATTTTTGCCGAAGCTCTTGGACCATCGCGATGGTATGAGAAACTCAAATTTTTTGGTAAGCGTCTATAGAATGACATAAGCGACCATAGTGCTTGCAAAAATCCACAAACGCTTTTGCAAAATTCATAGTTTGGTGGACCATCACGACGGGCTCACATCATCATGATTGTGTCGCACCATCGCGATTGGCTCACGCCATCACGACGGCTTGACCGGACCATCACGACGGTCTCACACCATCATGACAATTCAGTTGGACCATTGTGATGGTCCTTGACCATCACGATGATCCCATTGACCCCATGCCATCACGATTGGCTCACACCATCATGATGAACCACTTGCCACGTGTCCTCTAGACCATTGTGATGATACAGGTACGCCATCGTGATGCTTCAAATCTTAGTCCATCGCGATTGGGTGAAGCCATCGTGATGCCTTGTGACCATCATGATGGGCTCAAGACATTGCAATGGTTCCGGTGACCGTTGACCATCGCGGCGGGCTGGTGCCATCGCGACTGCTTGTTAATCGGACCATCATGATGCCTCGCACTCTTGGACCATTGCGACGGTTCAACTGGACCATCGTGACAGTCCCAGACCATCATGATTAGCTCAGACCATCGCGATTGTTTGCTTGAAATGCCAAATTAGGGTTTTGATTTTTTACAAATATAAGGCCTATTTTGAGTGAATTTGTCAGTGATTAGGCATATTGAAGACCCCTTTAACACATATTTGAAGAAAATCCAGTCTACCTATTTTCACCCCTGAGAGCCTGAACCATATCTTTTCCATTTGAAGTCTGTTTTTTGAGCTTTATCGCTCGTTGGAAAGCTTTTCCATCAGTGGATTAGGAATTTCATAAGGAGAAAAAGGGACCCTTAAAGGTATATATATCAAAGTGTTTGATCATTGATTTAAGAATTGGCATAAACTTTGGATTTTTACAAGTCTAGCACAAGCTATCCAAGGGCAATCAAGCCAAGGCAAGTGAAGTAAGCAAGGCTTGGGAAGCATGACTTCTTGGGCATCAAAGCTATCAAAGAAGCTGATTCGAGGTTGGAAAAATACTCAACCCCCTCAGTCAATTATTAGCTTAGGCTAAACTTCTAGCATTGTGGATTGAATTAGGACGTTGATAGGTACACAATAAGTCTAAGAGACTTAATTTTCTCAAGTCCAAGAACAAGATAAAAGTGTGCAATACAAAAAACCTAAAGGAAAGAACTTAAATTCGACGGAACAAGAACGCAAGTACAAAACAAAAAGTCGATTCCTGACGCATACATTGAGACAAGTCAATAATCTAAAGGAATTGAAAATGAAACAAGTGACTGAGAACTAAGAAACATTGATGATCAGTGTGTGTATTGAGCAATTCAGGGAGTAAATTCATGAACCTTAGATTGGGCAAGCATATAGGTAAGTCAGACCGACAAAGCCTTAGATCTTCAGAAGCAAGTGTAGGAACTACTGCACGTTCGTGGGCACAACAATTGAATAGTTACCCATACAAGTTGGGCTCAGATACCAGTGAGTCAGAAATGGCTTTTACCTGAAGGACCCTATATAACCCAATTAGAATATGTCCGAACCAACCACCTAGATGCTTGCATCTATAAGGATGGTTTGCGAAGATCAGCGGTTCAGTTGCATAACCCTGACCAAACCATTGTATTGGAATGTCCAGTGGTGAAATTCGAGAGAGATGCTTACATAGACAAAGAAGGAATATTGTACATCATAAGTAATCAACCTAATCATACCAATGAGTTTAGTGTAGTTATTCTTGACACGGAAGCAAGAACCCAAGGAAAAGAACCATTAAGAGATGAACCTAGGACACCTCGAGGGAAATCTGTACTGACAAGAGTACTAAACCCAGAATGGATCCCTCAACATAATAGAAGCATTGAATTGTTCCTGAACAAGGACATGGATGAAGCGTTTTGGAGATATAGAATGGATCAACCAAGTGAAGTAAGCTCCATCACTATTTATGAATTCAAGGACCCAGACACACTTGGAAAGGTAGTATATCTGGACAATACCTGCGAATGAGTATTTGTAGTGTCCGATCATGCGAGAATGCCTATACATGGAAAGGTGAATTAGTGTTCCCCCCTTCACGAGCAAATGTAAATGCTAGTCATCATGGTGCTGGGTCATCCTCAGAACAAAGAAAGGCCAGAAGTAAGTTTCACCCACCCCATAGGGAGGGATAGACCAACAATGGACACCGATAGATTGGAACGACAAAGGGAACCAAGAATACTAGGTGGTAGAGATGAATTTCCTCTACCTAGACCACATGAACATCCAAGGATACTAAGACCCACTCAATTAGTAAAGTTGATGAAAAATTACTTTGATGGGATAGGAGATCCTTATGACCATGTAGTGGAATTTAAGCAAGTATTGCGACCAGAGCAAGTAGAAACATGTTCATGCAATACAATGCCTTTGGACTCATGCTAATCAACACGACTTTAACTTGGTTCCAACCATTGCAACAAAGGAAATTTAGGGATATTCATTACTTGTTAGAGTCATTCATCATAGAATTATCTAAAAGTGGAATCAGACATGTTACTTCTTCATTGATTCACAGCTTCAAACAGACCCCTCAGGAAACAATCAGAATTGCAGGACGTATGTTTAGACAATATGTCGACAGATGCCCAATGCAAGAACTACCCTCACAGGCCAAGCAAGGGTCTTTGTTTTTAGATGGCCTCTTGAGCTCTAAACTATGCTTCTATGTATATCTGAAGGAACCCAGAACCTTAGAGCAATGTGTAAGGATTTGTATAGACATTGAGGACAATTTAGGAGATGAATTGGAACTTTCAAAGGTCTATAAAGACTCAGATAGCTCATCTCAATCATCCCCAAAACTTTCTAGCTCAATTAAAGACCTAGCAAAAAAAGTGGCCTAGAAACTAGGAGTCTCTAGCAAATAGATGGCTAGGTTAACAACAAAAAAGTGTTGTTACACCTGTGGTGGTGATGATATGGCAAATGTGTGTCCTAATGTAACACAACCTCAAGCCAACCCTAGAGGCCAATACTATACAATAGAGAGACGATACACGAATCACATGTTGCAAAAACCATATTATGATCATCTTCGAGTTTTTGGGTGTGAAGCCTGTGTTCATATACCTAATAATCTAAGAAAAAAGTTGGACTATAAGTCAAAGAAGTGTATTTTTCTTGGATATGGTCTAGACAATCAATTGATGGAGAATGTTAATCTCCAAAAGAACAACTTACTCTTGTGATTAGAGCACCTCTATACCAAGAGTAAGTCAAACACTTCACTAATTTAGAGGATCAATTGCTAACTTATCAGAAATTAACAAATCTGTGAAGAAGATGACACACAGAAAAGTCTGCTGCATTGTTCATTCACATTGACCTATCAAATCTGTAAAGTTTTTGATGAAACTTTGTACGAATCATCTCCTAGAGATTGCGCAACTATTCCAAGTTGAATTACTCCAAAAGATTAAGTATAACTTGAGAAATTGATTTCACAAGTTACCTATGTCAGAAACTGTTACTCAGAACAGTCGACTTTACACCTGTAACTTTTAAGACTTGGTTCTCCTTGAATAGAACCCGTTTTACAAAATGCTTCTAGACATAAGTAGCTTATCTTCCAACTTAAAGATTAAGCCCTCACTCATGCAAAACTTTAAACTGTGCTGGGAGAAATGACCAAAACATTGACTTCGAAATATGCGCCTGTTTTAGGAACCTGTGAATACACTTCACATATGAATGTTCCTTCACTTAATTCACTCAGCCTGATTACAATTGGAAGCTAAAACTTTGCACAGAGGTCAAGCAACTCTCAACTTAGACTTGTACAAAAGCATTCCACAATTGATCTACTGTAGAAGGAAAACACGCAGAAACATCGGGCGCAAAATTTTTTATTTACTCAGAGAAAAATACAACTGAGTGATGAGAGCTAACACACATTCACTTTCCTCTATCTTATGACTTCTATCTCCCTCATTCTTGACTTCTAACTAATGTCACATAAGCTCTCATACATGTCCCGACTTTTCTCAAGGTATTTATAGATAATTTGTACATAATTCTTACTGAACAAAAGATCTAAATCATCTATGACTATGCTAATGTACATATGTGTACACTTCTCTTGTCCTCTGATTGTAATCTTCTTCCACACTTTAGGAATTGATTCTTCCTTCATCATTTGATCTTCCAAGCCTTCAATTGGTGATTGGTATGCACCAACAGCTCCCCCTCAATCATCAATTGAGGTTTTCTCTGTCTTCTTTATACTTGCCATGTCTTTGAACCTTTGTAACTTAGGTCCATCCAAACTCTTTGTCATCATATCTGCCACCTGTTCTTTTGTTGGAGTGTACATCACTTCAATCTCTTTATCAAGTACCTTTTCCCTCAAGAAATGATACTGAATCTCTATATGCTTAGTCCTGGCATGGAAAACAGGGTTAGCTGCCAAATACAAAGAACTCATATTGTCTCCAAAAATTATTGGAGTACTATGATCAAACTCAAAACTTTTCATCAATGTCTTCAACCATATGACTTCTTTTGCAGCTTCTACCATTCCCTTATACTCAGCTTCTGTGGATGATAAAGCAACTGTATGTTGCTTCTTTGAACACCAAGACACTAACTTGTCTCCAACATAACATAGATATCCATGAGTAGACCTTCTATCATCTGAGTCACCTGCCCAATCTGCATCACTAAACACTTTGATTCTTGTGTCAGAAGTGAAACCATAATACAAACCTTCACTTAGGGTTCCCTTGATATATCTGAGTACCCTTTGGGCTGCAATCCAATGAGTCTTCTTTGGACAATGCATGAATTGTGACAACACACCTACTGCATATGATAGATCTGGCCTTGTCAAGGTAGCATAGATTAGACTACCTACCAAACTCTGATATTTCTTCATGTCATTGAACTCTTCACCTCCATACCTGCTTAATTTATGATTTACCTCCAATGGTGTAGTTGAGGTCCTGCAATCTTCCATGTTAAACTTGGCTAGAAGATTCTTCAAGTATCTCTCTTGTGAAACATATACTCCATGTTGAGTATACACAATCTGCATTCCTAGAAAATAAGATAAGTTTCCCAAATCACTTATCTTAAACTCCTTCTCTATTTGCTTCTTGAGTTCATTGATTCCTTGAGCATCTGTTCCTGTAACAATAATATCATCAACATAAATGCACATGTAAATATATCCATTTTCACTTGCCTTCACTAGCAAGCTACTATCTGCCTTTGATGCTTGAAACCCACATTCATTCAAGAACTTGACCAATCTGTAATTCCAAGCTCTTGGGGCTTGCTTCAACCCATATAAAGCTCTCTTGAGCTTACACACATAATCTGATCCAATTGATTCCATAAAGCCTTCTGGTTGCTCCATATATACTTCATCTGCAATGTAACCATTAAGAAATGCATTCTTCACATCCAATTGTGATAATTTCCATCCCTTGCAAGTAGCAATAGCAATCAATGTCCTAATTGTAGACATCTTAGCAACAGGACTAAAGGTTTCATCATAATCTATCCCATAAGTTTGGGCATAACCTTTAACCACAAGTCTAGCCTTATATCTAGACACCTTACCATCTGCAAACCTCTTTGTTTTATATACCCACTTGCATCCAATGACTTTCTGATTCTTTGGTCTTGGTACTAATTCCCAAGTTTCATTTTCAAGTAGAGCATCATACTCTTCTTGCATTGCCTTCTCCCAATTCTGTTTACCTTTGGCTTCTTCATAAGTAATTGGATCTTCTTCTGTTTTCACAATGTAGGCATAATCTTTTGTTGTTAGGAAAGATGTATCATAGCTATACCTTATAGGTTCTTTCCTTTCTCTTGTAGATCTCCTGATTTCTGCACTTCTTGAAGTTTCAGCCTCATTTGATTCTGGATCAAATCTTGGTCCTTCTTCTACATGATCCTGCACTCTACATCTAGAGTCAACTTCATCAACAATTTCTTCACAAACTTTTACCTTTGCCTTTCCTTTCCTTTGAATTACTTCAACATCTGTATACTCATTTGGTGATCCTGTATACCACATGTTTTGCTCATCAAATGTCACATCTTTAGTAACAAGAAATTGCTTTGTGGATGGACTCCACAACCTGTAACCCATTTGTCTATCATCATATCCAATAAACACATACTTCTCTGCTTTTGGTTCTAGCTTATGTCTTAATTGTGAAGGAACATAAGCATATGCAATACATCCAAATACTTTACAATGATCAAGACTAGGCTTCTTACCCCACCATGCTTCATAAGGGGTTCCTCCATCCAAAGCTTTGCAAGGCAACCTATTCACAAGGTATGTTGCAGTGTTAATGGCCTCTGCCCATAAGTAATTTGGACAATTCTTTTCCTTCATCATGGCTCTTGCAAACTCTACAAGAGTCCTATTCCTCCTTTCTGCTACTCCATTCTGTTGAGGGGAGTACCTGCAAGTTACTTCTCTTTTGATACCTGCATTCCACAAATAATCATCAAACTCTTTTGAGAAATACTCTCCCCCTCCATCTGATCTTAACCTCTTTAGCTTTTGTCCTGTGATCCTTTCTGCATAAGCATGAAAGTGTTTGAATGTCTTGAAGACTTCTGATTTGTCCTTGATTACATACAAAGTAATCCACCTGGTTGCATCATCAACAAACAACACATAATATCTGGATCCATTTATGCTATAGTCCCTTGAGGGACCCCATACATCTGTATGAACCAATTCAAGCATGTTTGAATACTTGTACCCTGATTTGTTATAAGAACTTTTATGTGCTTTACCTAATTGACAAGCTTCACACTTGTACACCATATGTTGCCCTTCAATGTTTGGCAATCCAAGCACCACCTGATTCTTTGACATCTCCTTTATAGCTCTCTCATTGAAATGACCTAGCCTTTTATGCCATAGGTCTAATTCAGATACCTTTTGACCTCCATAGGTAAACAATGCATGTCCCACATTACCTTGGACTTTGAGAGTGAACAATCTTCCTTCCTTTTTACCTGCAATTATGGTTCTATATCCCTGATTTGGATCTTGTACATAGACACCATCATTTGTAAATCTTACCTCATATCCTTTCTCCACAATTTGCCCTACACTTATCAAATTTTTAGGAATAGTAGGGACATAAAGTACCTTGCTCAGAAGTGTACTTCCACTCTTTGTCTTCACTGATCCAATGCTCTCCACTTTATGTTTGGTATTGTCACCTGTTTGAACTGTATGTCCATTCATCCTTGCTTCCATATCAGTCATCAAGGATAGATTCCCACTCAGATGATTGCTGCACCCTGAGTCAATATAAAACACTCTTTGATCTTCTCCCATTGATTCATGAGTTGCATTCAGGATAAGAGTCATGTCATCCTTCTGATCTGATGCATAATTATAATAATTATTGTTGTAGGACTGAGATTGGAAGTTTCTTCCACCTCCTCTACCATATGATGTCCTACCACCTCTTCCTCTGAAATTGCCTCTTTGGTTTCTGCCTCCTCTACCTCTTTGACTATAACTCTGATTGTTGTATCCTCCACTTTGATTATTATACCAACAATCATTTGCCAAATGATTTGTTCTGCCACAAATCCAACAAGCTTTAGCATTATCTTTGTTCTTACCTCCTCTTCCTTTACCTCTGAAATTTGTCTTCCCTTTTGTGAAATTGGCTTGATTTGAATTCCCTTCATCATCATTTGATTGCTTTCCCTTGCCATTCTTTTTCTTGTCTTTGGAGTACATAGCTTGACTTGTACTCCTATCATTGTCTCCTTTAAGATCCTGCTCAAAGGTTAGCATGTGTCCTAGCAATTGATTAAGGTCAGGAGTAAAGTGATCAAGTGACAACTCTATGGACAAGATAAAAGGCTTCCACTTCTCATCACCTCTTAGACCTGTAAGTATTTGTCTTACCAACTTTTCTTCTTCAATATCTTCATCCACTGCTCCCAAGCTATCTGCAATATCTTTCATTCTTGCCACATAATCTGAAATTGATTGTGAGCTCTTCTTCTTGAAAGTTGTAAACTCAGCCCATAGTGAGGACTTCCTTGACTTAGTTGTATTTTGGAAATGCTCTTCCAAGGCATTCCAAACATCTGTAGCACTTTCTAAACCTCTGATGTGAGGTAGAAGGTAATCATTTACAGCCATGTAGATGATACTCCTTGCTTGAGCATCCTTTCTCATCCAAGTCTTCAACATTGCAAGTTCTTCCCTAGTAGGAATACTTGGATCTGCAAATTCTGGTTTTTCTTCATCTCCTGTAATAAATGATATAAGATCTTTGCTCATGAGGTGTGCTTCCATCCTCATGGACCATGCTGGATAGTTCTCCCTATCTAGCTTATCAATCTGCAAGCTTTCTCCCATCTTGTATCCACCTGTGTATTGAAACTTCAAGCTTTACAAACAATGTATATACCTTTACTTCGAATTGAACTCCTTCTGCCTTTCTTGATGTCAATTTGTCTTCTCCCCAAGCTTTGACTCCAAGCTTTCACTTCTTGATCCTTCAAGTGTTGAATTTCTTGAATCTGCAGCAGTCGAAATCCTCCTTTTCTTCAAAATTGATGTCTCCTGCTCTGATACCACTGATGGAGAATGTTAATCTCCAAAAGAACAACTTACTCTTGTGATTAGAGCACCTCTATACCAAGAGTAAGTCAAACACTTCACTAATTTAGAGGATCAATTGCTAACTTATCAGAAATTAACAAATCTGTGAAGAAGATGACACACAGAAAAGTCTGCTGCATTGTTCATTCACATTGACCTATCAAATCTGTAAAGTTTTTGATGAAACTTTGTATGAATCATCTCCTAGAGATTGCGCAACTATTCCAAGTTGAATTACTCCAAAAGATTAAGTATAACTTGAGAAATTGATTTCACAAGTTACCTATGTCAGAAACTGTTACTCAGAACAGTCGACTTTACACCTGTAACTTTTAAGACTTGGTTCTCCTTGAATAGAACCCGTTTTACAAAATGCTTCTAGACATAAGTAGCTTATCTTCCAACTTAAAGATTAAGCCCTCACTCATGCAAAACTTTAAACTGTGCTGGGAGAAATGACCAAAACATTGACTTCGAAATATGCGCCTGTTTTAGGAACCTGTGAATACACTTCACATATGAATGTTCCTTCACTTAATTCACTCAGCCTGATTACAATTGGAAGCTAAAACTTTGCACAGAGGTCAAGCAACTCTCAACTTAGACTTGTACAAAAGCATTCCACAATTGATCTACTGTAGAAGGAAAACACGCAGAAACATCGGGCGCAAAATTTTTTATTTACTCAGAGAAAAATACAACTGAGTGATGAGAGCTAACACACATTCACTTTCCTCTATCTTATGACTTCTATCTCCCTCATTCTTGACTTCTAACTAATGTCACATAAGCTCTCATACATGTCCCGACTTTTCTCAAGGTATTTATAGATAATTTGTACATAATTCTTACTGAACAAAAGATCTAAATCATCTATGACTATGCTAATGTACATATGTGTACACTTCTCTTGTCCTCTGATTGTAATCTTCTTCCACACTTTAGGAATTGATTCTTCCTTCATCATTTGATCTTCCAAGCCTTCAATTGGTGATTGGTATGCACCAACATCAATTTGGATATCACTTATGGGATTCTAAGAGATGGTCAATAAATAGAAGTAGTGATGTCATTTTCAATGAGTCTAAGATGCATTAAAAAACTTATTAACAAGTTTGAAGTGAAAAGAATGGTGTTTGAGGATACTAGACCTACAATTAGCATGCATAATAATGACAGACATAGGGATGTTGAAGAGAATGTTTAGTGAGATCAGTCCGCAAATGTTCTTGTCTAGCAACCATTGAGACATTTTTCTTGTGTCTCCCATCCACATGATAGATGTGGTCTAGGCTTGGATTTTGTTATCTTGATAGATGCAGGTGAGCAATCCTCCTACAAAGATGCAATTCAAACAAAGGATCATGTCAAGTAGGAGCTTGCCATGAAGAGTAAATTGGATTCTATTCACAAGAATGGTACTTAGGATTTGATACCTTTGTCAAAGGGAAGGAAAGTTTTACCATGTAAATGGATATTAAGTTAAAATTCACATCGGATATTACTTCTCCAAAGTATAAATCATGACTAGTTGCAAAGGGTTTTAAGCAACAATATAGTTCAATTTTGAGTAAATCTTCTATCTAGTAGTCTAGATGACTATATTGTGCATGTTGCTTTGATTCATTGCAATGGAGGACCTAGAGTTGTTCCAAATGGATTTGAAGACTATTTTCTTGCATAGACATCTTACAGATGAGATCTATATGGAACAACCAAAGGTTATGTAGTTCTTGGAAAAGAGAGTCTAGTTTTGAAGCTAAAGAAAAGCTTACATGGATTTAAATAGTACCCTAGACAATGCTACCAAAATTTTGATTTTTTTATGAAGTCTCAAGGCTATTATCAAAGCAACAAGGATCATTATTTCTACACTAAGAAATGCTCACATAACAACAGTCCGCTGATGACCTTTCATAGCTCAAGAAGAAGTTGAATGAGACATACCATGCACGGAATGAGGCTCCTATTGCTTAGCTCCAAAAATAGTTGGGGAGTGAGCACATGAATGAAAGAGATTTGTGGAAGATGCTATTCAGCCATTGCTTTCATGTACTAAGGAGACATCTGTTAGCTCCAAAGACATGTATGATACTTTGATGCCTCTTTTTATAGGTGGACAGTCTAGTGCTGGTCCTAATGAGGCAACTTCTCAGCCTTTGCAGGTTTCATATGATGATGCAGATCATTCCATTTCTGATGCAGATTTACATGATGCACTTGCTGATGAGAGAGTTGATATTGAGCAGGCAAAAACTATGCCAAAATGGCTGGTGCAGACTTTGCGTGACAGCAAATTAGATGCACCTTTGTCATATCGTACTCGTTTAGGCTCTCATAGTGCCTCCTTTGCATCAAATTGCTATGCTATGGATGCATCTAGTCTCTGTGATGAGAATGAGCCTGTTTCTTTTGATGAAGCACAGAATTCAGAAAATTGGATGGATGCTATGCAATCTGAATATGATGCTATAATGAAGAATGGTACATGGTCTTTATGTGACTTGCCTCCTGGCAAGAAGGCCATTGGCACTAAGTGGGTATACAAGCTGAAGCGTAAACCTGATGGTACAGTTGATAGGTATAAGGCTAGGCTTGTTGTGAAGGGTTATGCGCAGGAAAGAGGCATTGATTTTGATGAGACCTTTGCACCTACATGCCGTATGACTACTGTTCGGAGCATTTGTGCACTTGCAGCCCATCATGGTTGGAATGTACATCAATTGGACATTAAAACAACATTTCTGAATGGTGACTTGCATGAAGAAGTGTATGTTTTTCAGCCCCGTGGCTTTGTGCAAAAAGGGCATGAAAACCAGGTGTGCAGGTTAAAGAAGGCGTTATATGGTTTAAAGCAAGCACCACGTGCTTGGTATGAGAAGATACATGCCTATCTGGTTGCACATGGTTTTGAGAACAATCCAACTGAAAGCACCTTATATGTTAAGCATGCTAATGATGTGCTTCTGATCATTGTTGTCTATGTATACGACATGCTGCTCACTGGTCCTATTGAGAAGCATATTGCTGATAACAAGGCTGATTTGCATGCCTCATTTGAGATGTCTGATTTGGGGCATTTGCATCAGTATTTGGGCATTCAGTTTATGCAATTTGATGGTGGAATGGCTTTGTGTCAAACGAAATATATTGACACATTATTGCAGTGTTTTGGCCTTGAAGACTGTAAGCCTATTGCCACTCCTATGGAGACATGTTTACGATTGAGTCTTCATGATGCTGGAGATGCATTTGATGCTGTTCTCTATCAGCAGGCTGTTGGATGCTTGATTTACTTATGCATTACTTGGCCAAATATTCAGTTTGCTGTCTCACAGATGAGCAGGTTTATGCATTGCCCAGGAGTCACACATTGGAAGGCGGTTAAGCGCATCTTTCGCTACTTGAGTGGTACTCGGCTACTTGGGTTGTTTTATCCCAAGGGGAGATCACTACCGCCAGATTTGCATGCTTTTTCTGACTCAGATTGGGCTGCTTGCTATGACACTCGTGTGTCCACCAGTGGCTTTTGCTTCATGCTTGGTAGCTCATGTATATCTTGGTTGAGCAAGAAGCAGCCTACTGTGGCCACTTCCAGTTGTGAGGCTGAGTATAGGGCAGCTTTCACAACGACTGTTGAGTGTGTGTGGCTCAGACGCCTTATGGCTAATTTGGGTGTTGGCCAATCTTCTGCGACCACCATCTTCACTGACAGTCAGAGCGCATTGGAGTTGCGAGGAACCTTGTGTTCCATGCTCGCACTAAGCACATTAAGGTGCATTATCACTATGTCAGGGAGAGGTTCTCTACTGGGGAGATCAGCTTGGCATATGTGCCCACACATGAGAACATTGCAGACCTTTTGACGAAGGCTCTGCCTAGGGAGAAGTTTGAAGCTTTCCACAAAGCTTTGGGCTTACTTCCTTTTGTGCAGTGATTTCCACATAGCTTGGCACTTCCTTATACATGAGTGCCAACTCCTTGTTCACCGCATCACTCCCAGGGGGGATTTGTTGATATATTTAGGTAAAGATGTGTGTGAACACTCTAGGACCGCCGGGGCACTTTTTTCCCTCTTTAGGAGGTTTTTTTCCCCCGGCTTGTATATACGCCTATTGCCCTAATGGGCTACTTATCTTTGTACATTCTCTAGTAATACATTCAGTCTTGTGTGTTGTGCTCCAAGCTTCTTCTTCTTCCTTGTGCTGTTCGCGTGCTTCCGCAGACGTCTAACTCCAACAGATGCTTGATTTACTTATGAATTACTCAGTCAGATATTTAGTTTGTTGTCTCACATATGAACAAGTTTATGCATTGCTGAGGTGTCAAGCATTGGCATGTGGTTAAGCTCATCTTTCGCTACTTAAGTGGTACCCGGCTACTTGGATTGTTTAAACCCAAGAGGGATCATTACTGCCAGATTTACATGCTTTCTCTGACTCTAATTGGGTTGGTTGCTATGACACGTACGTGTCCACTAGTGGTTTTTTGCTTCATGCTTGGTAGCTCATGCATATCTTGATTGAGAAAGAAGTAGCCAACTGTTGGGTTTTAGGGCATGCACACATCTTTATTTGTGCATGGGAACCCTCCCTTGATCATAAAAATACATGTTGCTCTAGCATGATGGTAAGCACCACGTTAAGAAGCTCCACCTCCTTAATGTGAATCTGCGGAAGAGATAGGAGTGATATGAAGATCGTGAATGCAAGAAGTAGTGAGGGTGAAGGTGAGAAGCATGGAGATGCACACACACATACACACACATGTAAGAGACAAGCAAGACACAATGGAAGATAGGAAATAGACTCTATTGCTCAAGGTCACTATTACAAGCTCAAGTTTGCTCAAAGCTCACACTAACCAACCTAAAAAATGAGCTCTCTAGCTCCTTTTATAGATTTTAGACTAGTGATGACCGGTTTCACATCTAGTGTCTGGCATAATTAAAAAATAGGTTCTAGATGCTATTTGGAGGTCTAAACGAGATCTATAAATAGCCAAAATTGGTATGCTTGTTCTACCTAAGCTCCTCAAGCTTGAGGACTCCTCGACTTGCACAAAATGGAGCTACTAATTACAAAAGTTTCTATGATACATATGGTACAACAGTGATGAAAATCATTGTTTGGTGTTGAACAAGTAATGTAAAACATATTTCTTTGGAGAAAATAGACAGTATGGCTCCCCATGAATCTTTGTAGTCCACCTTCACATGCTTTTTTTACATCTGTGCCTTTGGCTATTGCCAACACCCCTTCCCTCTCGCATCTGTCGTCCCCAACAAATCCTTGTTGTGGGTTCTTCGTGATATTGTTTTGCAAGAGGTCGTGTGCGAGGGTGCACTCCGCGATGCAAATTCCTCATGCGAGATCAATTTCTAATTTTTCCCAATCTATGGCCTGAGGTTCATTGGGAGGTGGAAGTTGGTAGTGTGTTGAATATACCAGTTGTTCGCAAGCAAATAATTGAAGGAGATGTGTGGGTCGGTTGATAAAAACTTTGGAGTCATACTCCCAAAATCTTGTTCTGAACATCTCTTCAAAGGTCATCTTATAACATGCAGTTAAGTACTTTATACGATAGTGCCAAGCATAACACACTCGGAGCAATGGTGTAGTGCTCATGTCGTATGCTAAGTCTTTGTTTCCATGCTCGAAGCCTAGGGTGTTGACATGTGGTGCTTTGACATGTCGTCCATGCAGTGTAAGTGGGGGAGCCAGTGGCAAATCATAGCCATCATATATCCAACTATAGGCAGGCCATCAGGGTGGAGTGAAGTAAGGACAATTGAGCTAGTCCTGTCACTCCTTATTATTTTGAACCTTGATTGCGAATGCCTTTCAAGAGCGACATCGTGGCATAGATCCCCAACACGGGTTGTACTTCAAATGCAATGGTGCCTTGACCGAGGTATACATCATCTCTCGATATTCTTGTAGCATGGCATGGCATTCCTTATGGTCTGAGTTTGTAACACATTTTCTATATCCGTGAGTGCTTCCTTAGTCTCTTGCTTTCTCTCTAGCTCTAAGGCATGATAAGCTTCTTGTAACTCCTGATATCATGCATTGAGGGAAGCGTTCTTGATGGTTAAAGAATTAAACTACACCTATAACTATGTAGTGGTGTGCTAGAGTGCTTGGTAGCTGTTGCCGAGAGATGCAAATTCATCTCTAACTTGTGCCGTACAAGAAAACATTTGTTGGAATGCAGTGTTGATCATGGGTGAAGATATCAAGGGTGCGATGAGTGAAGATGATGTGAGTGTGGGTGTTGATGTAATGGGAAGGGGAAAGGGGGATGAGAAGGTGGATGCAGTGGTGACCGTGGAGAAGTGCAATGTGCCTAAATGTGGTGGGGAAATAGATGAGGTGAGTGGTGGTGTGGTGGGTGGTTAAATGTCCATGTCACTAGACGTGGCATCGAGTGCAGTGACGGTGAAGAGTGGAGTGATGGTGGGTACGTGAGTGGGTGTGAACACATGATTTAAAAAAGTGGATGAATAGTTTATAGATTGAGTCTCATGGATTGCACGGTGGAGAGGGGAGGATAAAGGGGATATAATTGGGCGGGGAGGTGACACTGGTGAGAAGGTCATTGGGGGCGAAAAGGGGAATATAGGTGTTGGAGGGATGGGAAATGAAGGAAAGGATGGAGTGAGGAATGGGTTGATTGGAATGTGGGAAACTATGGTGGAAGGGAGAGGTGTAGGTAGAGTTTGGGGTGTTGGGGCGACTGTGGCCTCAACGGTAGTACTTACAAGGAATGTTGATAGAGGAGAGGAGGTGGGATGTACTGGGGAAACTAGATGTATGGGACTTGAAGGAGGAGCATATGATGTGGTGGGGATTTCGACTGTGGTTGTGAATGTTACAGTGGAAGGGTGAGGCGGGGAGTCGATGACGATGGTCTCTTCTTCTAGCTGGGTTTCTATCATGGTTTCTGGGATGAGTCGAGCTTCCTTGGCATGATGCAAAGATTTTGCATCTATGGGTATGCAGATGTACTAACCTAGCTTGGACATTAAACAGATGCATCGAGGCTCAAACTTTGGTAGTGGCTTCCTCTTCAAATAATGGAGTGCTTCAGCGGTTCCCATTGATTTGACTAATTCCTTGAAACCCTGAATGAAGGATTCTTCAAAAGCTCCACTAGCTAGTTCTTGCTCAAGAATTTCTCGACTCTGTTCCTCGGATAATTGTTTGTGCGCCCATACAACTTGCATATTGCAGTATAATTTCTAAGTTGCCAAAGTATAGGTGGCGGCTTCAAATGTGTCATCTTCATGAGTACTTGTATCACCTTGGGCTTCGGTTTGCTGCTCTTGCTCTTCATTCTGTAGATCTTCTTGAGAGTCGTGGCTATCCTGACTGGCTTTGTCATTGCCATCATCATCATCAATCTCTGTTCTCTCTTCTACCTCCGAGCTGGAGACTACTTGTTCTTGTGCACTGGAGAATGCATCATGCATTTCAAAATCGAAGGTGGTGTTAGTGGGTTCTGCTTCCAAGTTCGATATGGGGAAAGAAAAGGCTTCCACACCAATGGTGGTGGGAATTTCTCCTATTGTGGTAGTATCTTCTTGAGCGGTGGTTGCTTGAGGAGTTACCACACTAGTAGTGCCTTCTGTGATGTTGGGTTGTGAGAGGTGGATACATATTGGCTGTAGAGGTGCAGGGGGGTTCCGTTGGAGATTGCTTTGGTGACGGGGACTCTGGAACCTACAAGCATGGGATAGAACCTCACATGCACTTGCCTGCCTGTCCTTTGCTAGTTTTTCTGGCCTTTTTGGTGGTTCCCTTGCATACTTTTAAGTCTTCACTGGTCATAGCAAGGTCGATGGGTAAATCATAGGCCAAACACATATAGACTATTTTGGTAAGGGCACAATAGGCGTGGATGATGTGTTTTTGTTCCCATCTCTGCTGAGCTAAATACAATTGATCAATAATCCAACTGGCAAGATCAATGTTTTGGGGCCCTATGCATGCAAGATATAATCCAAACCAGATATGTTTTTGAGGGATGGTAAAGTGATCCTAGGCCAGAAATGCAAAATGTTGCATACATATGCGCAACAGCTTAGAGAGTTCATGTGTGATGGCCGAAATGTCAGCCCATTTCAAGACATCACCGCATTTCATTGGCTCCGAAATAAGCCCTTTCGCTCTGTCAATGTGAGGGTCCCATGGATCTTAAGCGCTGCTCGAATGAGATCTTTTGAAAGGTAAAACTTCTTGTATGGAAGATCATTCACCAGTGATGGAAGAATAAATGTTCCTGGCAAGTCCTTGTTCTCAGGGGCCACAAGTGTAGTCACCAAGTAATAACACCGATAGAAGTCAGGTTTGGGCAATGTATCACTAAAATATTCTGTAAACCAACTCTAGTCCAAATGTGCCTTAACTCTTCTAAATTTTGGAGCTCTTCAAATTCTCTCGAGAAAAATTGGTATCTTCCCCACTTGATATCGTCAAAACACAGCATGGCATCATAAATAAAGTTGTCATCTGCAAGAGATCCTGCTAGACCTTGGAACCAATGAGAATTTCTATGAACTTTTTCAGTGTGTCTCATAGGAGGATCATCTATGGGCATTGGTCCTTGGAAACCCTATAACTTTGGTGGTTGTGAGGTAGGATAAGATTCAGCCAATTGGTTACCAAAGTTGACCACTGGCATACTAGGGCCAATCGAGGAGGGTCCTTCAGCTTGCATGATGATTTGAACGGAGTGTGTAGATGATCTGCTACAAAAGATTAACACATTAATATGGAACACATTAATATGGAAACAAATTAAGATCCCAATAAGGTGAGACCACAATCCCTTTCCATAACCGATGTGTAACCTGTGTAGCCAAGTGTTGTGAGGTGGCTTATGGAATGATTCTACAAAAACTAATGCAGGTCGCTAGACACCTACATGTTTTAGATAATGCATAAATTGCTTATGATGAGTCGGGATGGGTGTTATGTTGTACAAAGGATCATGTGGTGGCTTCTAGATACATTTCAGCATCCATTTTCTAAGAGTTGACGAGTGGGTTGTATTCTTCTGCTGAGGTACAAAAGGTGATTTTGGTGGTTGTGGTGTTGATGGATGAAGTGAGTTCAAAGGGGTGTATGTTACATGGCTTGAGTTTTGGGCTATAATACAATGTTTGGGTACCCCGACCTACGTGGGTGTGGGTCGATTTGTAAGGTACTTCTTGGCAATCCAAATCTTTTGAACTCTTATTGTTGGAGAAGAAGGTCGAGGGTATGTGGGCTTTTGAATCCGATTTTTCTTGGACTTATCTTTGTCAAAGCCTTTACTATTGTAGTCGATTGGTGCTTTCTGTCCTTTTGGCACCCATACCTACTTTATACGGGTGGTTGCCATCTGCTAATGCTGCTGCCATCTTTGTGTCATCTGGCATGGTTGTCAATTTGGGTACTTGAGTTGTGGTTGACTTCTTGGAGGTCGTGGTTGAGAGGTTTGGTTGACACTCTGCTTTGGAAAAGAAGGGAGGTCCAATACTTGTGAAACTTCCCATTAGGGAGTGAGGCATTATGTACAATAGATCTAGGCCAGTCCAAAATAAGTGTGGAGGGATGGACACAAGAGGCTATTGTGCCCCTCTGTCTGCTAATGTAGTCCACCTGATCACTGATGTAACCCACTTGACCACTGATGTAAGACCAGGGGAAGATCTCTTGATGTGCTCCTGTCTGGCAACTATCCATCACCAAGCTCTCATGGGTTGACTTTGGAAGGAGCGTGCTTAGCTAATGTATTTGATGTTGGCAAACAATGTGCAATTGGTCCATTTCTGTCCAGATTGTACAACATAAGTAGCTCCTTTTATGACCCCTTCTACAGCGATCGGCGCTGGGCGCCATGGATAGAGTATTAACCTCCTATAGCGGTGACCCAAGATCGAATCCCATGTACAGCAGCGGACAGTCGACGGAGATTTTCTCCAGATCGTAGATTTTTGCGATATGATTTATTCGAACGATCGCAAGTGAGTTATGCTTTGTTATAGCTTTTTGAGAGCTTTTGGAGGCTAATCTAAAACTATATAAAGAGAGTCTTGGGCTCATTGTAAGTATCCTTCACCTAGTGTTCAACACAAGCTTTGGAGCTTGGACCTCAATAGAGGTGGTGTTTCGTCTAGCACATGGGGCAGCCATGGTGCTAACTTGAAGCATGTTGAGGAGCAGCTATGGAGTTCTTCTTAATGATTCTTCTTGGAGAAGATGAAGGGTGTGCTCACACAATAGCTCATGGAGAGGAGGTTATCTCTTGTTCTTGGCAAGAAGACTTGGTCATTAGCAGTGGGATACGCGAACATATTTTTTTAAGCTTTTCTCAAAAGCGACGCAGCGGACAGCCAATGGAGATTTTCTCTAGATCGTAGATTTTTGCGATATGATTTATTCGAACGATTGCAAGTGAGTTATGCTTTGTTATAGCTTTTGGAGGCTAATCTAAAACTATATAAAGAGAGTCTTGGGTTCATTGTAAGTATCCTTCACCTAGTGTTCAACACAAGCTTTGGAGCTTGGACCTCAATAGAGGTGGTGTTTCGTCTAGCACATGGGGCAGCCATGGTGCTAACTTGAAGCATGTTGAGGAGCAGCTATGGAGTTCTTCTTAATGATTCTTCTTGGAGAAGATGAAGGGTGTGCTCACACTCTAGCTCATGGAGAGGAGGTTATCTCTTGTTCATGGCAAGAAGACTTGGTCATTAGCAGCTTGATGGTGAGCATCGGCCATCTACATGTTGTAGTTGAAGATTATCTTCTACAAGAGGATGTCGGGCTATGTCAAAGAGATTGGATGGTGGTTAACATAAGATTTACATCTTATGTTAAGTATTCAGGTACATATTCTCTTTATGCACACATGTACTACTTGAATTTTATGGAGGCAGTTGCATCCATATGAGGAGGAGTCCTATTCAGCATAGGTACAAGAGAATCAGTACATATATGCTTTATGCATATTTGGATGAGGTGTTTGAGAAGGTGTGTTCACATGAGTTTGAGGATTTCCGGCAACAAACTTGTTAGCATTCTTTGCTACTTTTTAAGTATGTGATCTTTTCACACACGTATCTAACTTAGGGTCTTCCATAGCCTAAGGTTAGATGAGGGTTTGTTGATTATTAGTTTCACACTGATCCTTCCTCTTTCAGTCACTCATATTCACTCTTATTTAACCTATAAGGTCACACATCTCATGCATATTCAGATTACTGCCCATACATCTGAATATGTTTGTTACATTTGTACATTCACTCCTCCATCTATTTCTCATCACATAGAGTGGTTGAGAGTTTTTCTCCCACATTGTACTTTGAACATTGGTATATATGATACTATGTGTAAGCGATGGCTTACGTAACACCTTACACATATTGTCTATTCTTTCTCTATCTTTGTCTCATCATCTGTATGATTAAGTTGTGGTATGTTCATGTTTTGTCAATATTGAAGAATGCTGGAATTAATGTTGTATATGATGGACCTATGGAACCTTGGACCTGTGACATGAGCCAAGGGCCTACCTCACTTCCAACATTTGATTTAAAAGCATCTTCTAACATTTGACATTTGACATACACACTTAATCTAGATGAGTAGAGATTTGAGAATTAGACAATTCAGTCACATGTGTATTCATCAGTGTGGAGTATAAGGTTGATAATCTGTTAGCAGCCGAATATTTTTGGAAGAGTATGCAAATAATTTACAAAAGTACTATTTGAAGACCCAGACTTGATGAAGAGAAGACTACTTCAAATTCAAGGAAGAACAATGGTTTAGAGAAGATGAAGGAATCAGATCAACATCAAATCACAGGTATCACTTTCTACTATCAGATTATCATTTGCAGGTCATATCTTAGAAGAGAAGTTATGAAGAGATTTGAAGGTTTCAAGAAGTGTTTTTATACACTTTCATCATTTGAAAGTTAAAGCATTAGCTACATCAAAACAGGTATCTAGAGGTTTTTCTAGAGTGTTTTGAGATATCTCTTTCATGGCAAGAAAGTTCATCTAAGAAGACAAATGTGAAGATGGGATGAGTTTTTTTGTTTTCAGCCAATTTTCTGTTATAAGTTGGTTGGATATCAAGGTAAAAATGTGATCTAGAGAAGATAACTCTAGAAGGGTAATTCATCATTCAGACAACGATTGGTGAATTTAGTCGTTTCAGACATTTGAAACAGAATTTTGATTCAGAGATATGAGGAGCTGATAAAACATGATTCTATATTCACTTCCATTTATATACCATGTTTGTTTTATCTCTTACTCTTAGTACTAGAGAAAGAGAAAAAGTTCATTTGAAGAGGTCAAGAGTGTTTGCTACTTCAAGATGAAGAGAACAAAAGGTATGGAAGAGAAGTTTGAAGATGTTGACATCATCAGGTGGAAGAAAAATGCAGAAGAAGAAAGTCCATCATTTCCAAAAGAAAAGTAAGGCTTCCTTTTCTCATATATTTTCCATGTACTTTTCCTATTTTATCCTCTACATCCAAAGACAAGTCTACGAGAACATCTTGTGTGAAGATAGTTCAAAGAAGAAGCAGTTTCTTGTTTTGCATTACACTTGGTCATGATTTAGTAGATTTGACAAAGAATTGCATTGAGAAAAAAAAAAGAAGAGCAGATATATGTTTTGACTCATATGTATATGAGTTATGTTTTAGTTGAAGCTTTTAAGTAGGCAGCTTATATATTCCCTCAAAGAATTCTTGGAGTGTCAATATAGAGCTACTTGGTATATGACAAGTTGCAGAGAAGTATATTTCTTCTTTATTTGACTCTTAAGGTAAAAGAGTTTTTTTGTAACAGATGTTGAAGACTTGGGTTGAGGTTTTATGTTTGGAAAAGGTTACCTCATATTCAATATTTTTAGAAACTTCAGAAAATTTAGAGTCTTGTTGATGTACAAGTCAATAGAGAATCTACTTTCTATGATTGTCTAGATTTTTGGATACATGTTTGTATTGAAAAAGGTGTTCCATCAGATCCTAACACTTGATTGAGAAGTGGAGTTAGCCAAAAGAAAATCAAGCAGGTACTGTCACATTTCACCTGGGTAAAATATGAAAGTTATGAAGTATCAACTTGCAGCTTTTGGAGTTCTCAAGTTGCAGGATATTTGGATGTGTAGCATATGTACACATTCCTTCTCAGATAAGAGGTAAGCTAGACCCAAAGGCTGAAAAATGCATCTTTATTGGGTATGATCTAAATAAAAAAGGTTACAGGTTTTATAACCCTACCAATAAGGGATTCATGGTAAGCAGAGATGTTGTCTTTGATGAAAATGATGCTTGGTATGAGAATGAATACAGGAAGGTTAAATTACCCTATGATTTGGAAGAGGAGTTTCCAAATCTTGCAAAGGAGGAACCTACTCAGAATGAAGCCTCAAGTTCAGATGATGAAGATACTATCAACCTTGAAGAGTTCAAGGCATGAAAGTCCAAGGGCAAAATGAAGATGAAGACGCTTGAAGACATACCTGAATCTCCAACTCAATCAATCAGAAGATCACAAAGAGAAAGCAAAAAACCTATCAGATATGGGTATGATACATCTCTTGTCACTAAACATTTTGTTTATCTTGCCAAAGATTTGTCAAATGAAGAACCACGATCATATGAAGAAGCCATAACCAAATCAGAATGGAAAGAATCTATGGATGAGGAGATTGAAGCACTCAAGGAGAGTGACACATGGGAGTTAGTACCTAAGAAGGACTCCATGAAGGTAATAGGATCCAGATGGATCTATAAGCTTAGAAGAAATTCTGATGGCACAATTAATAGGTACAAAACTAGATTGGTAGCCAAGGGTTTTGCACAAACCCAAGGCATTGACTATGAAGAGACATTTTCTCCTGTGGCCAAGATGCCAACTATCAGAGTGTTGGTAAGTGTGGCTGCATCAAAAAATTGGAATATGTACCAATTGGATGTCAAGAATGCTTTCTTCAATGGATGGATTTCAGAGGAGGTATATATGTCATAACCTCCTGGCTATGAGGACCCTAAGAAAGTAACATATGTTTTCAAATTAAAAAAGGCTTTATATGGATTGAAGCAGGCACCTAGGGCATGGAATTACAGGTTAACTACATACCTCCAAGACCAAGGTTTTGTTATGAGCAAGGCAGATACTTCTCTATTCATAAAGAGAAGTAATTCAGAGGTAATATAACTTTGTGTTTATGTTGATGACATCATCATTACAGGTAATGATGTCAATGTAATCAAATATATCAAGAGCCAAATGATGAAGGAGTTCAAGATCAATGATCTTGGTCTATTGAAGTATTTTCTTGGGCTTGAATTAGTCTACACTAATTCAAGAATATACATTACTCAGAAAAAATATATACAGGACATGTTAAAGAAAGTTTCTTTAACATGATCTTGGTCTATTGAAGTATTTTCTTGGGCTTGAATTAGTCTACACTAATTCAGGAATATATATTACTCAGAAAAAATATATACAGGACATGCTTTATCTTCTACAGAGGCAGAATATAGAGGACTAGCTAATGCCACACAAAAAGCTATTTCGATTAAGCTTTTGTATACAGAATTGGGTTTATTTACTAGGTCTCCAATAATCTTTGGAGATAATACAAGTTCTCTTCACCTTGCAGCTAATCCTATCTATCATGCTAGGACCAAACATATAGAGGTCCATTATCATTATGTGAGAGAGAAGTTGATAAGCAAGGATATTCAACTGACCTATGTATCAACCAACATACAATGTGCATATTTGTTGACTAAAGCTTTGGATGGAACCAAACTTTGCAGGTTCAAAGCAATGATTGGATTGCAGGATATACATGAAGATTGAAGATGAAGACCAAGCCAAAATGTTTGGCTTGAGGGGGAGCTATTGGTGTAAATCACAAGCCTACACATTTGGCTTGAAAGATATCTTGAAGACCCTACATAAGTGAAGAAGCATAGGAACCATTGCTAGTGGTTAATTACCACTTTGTCTCCTTGTAAAAGTCAAATTGATTTGGAATCTTTTGTAATCACCTACCAAAAGGATTCGTGCAAAAAGTTAGCTATTTGATTGAAGGAATATCTCCTAGGATATAGGAGCTTGATCATAGGGAGCCAAAAGTTTGAATTTGAATTCAAATTTTTACTCATTCCTTACAAAAATGGACATGGAAAAGTCGCGGGTAGAACTCATCGTTCCCGAGCTTCTCATCAGTGATTCTGAGTGTGTGTGAGGCCTACACTATAGCCCACACCTATCTACACCATTAGGCAATGATTTTCATGCCAATGGATCTGTATACAAGTGTTCATTAATACATACATTCACATTGTTCATTTCTGAGTTCTCTGTCATACTACTCAAAAGTCCGTCAACTTGTGAAGTGCGTTTCTCAGTCATTTCTCAATCAAATTCAGTGATTAAAAGCTTGTTGGATTCAGCTCGATATTTTCTACATATTTTAAAAGTTTGAAGAGATTCTATTCAGCCATTTCAGAGAAATCTGCGTCGAGGTGATCATTGGTCAATGTCCACTACAATCCTAAAAAATCGGGGGTATAACTTAACTTGCTAAATTGATTTCTGTTAGTGTAGTTTATTATTTTACATCATTCCACTTGGAATAGTTAGCTTACTAAGCTAATTAGATATCCCTAAAAGGAAGTTTTCCAATTCCTACTGTGCTGGTCATACTGAGAAAAATACCCAGCAAGTGTCAAGACATAAATAGAAAGTTTTCTTGAGTTTGTGAGTTTCAAAGTTATCTGTTTTGGTCCAATCATTGCACACATCATTTCCAAAGTACATAGGGCATTTTATGGTGTCATTGGAAAGCTAAGGAAGTCCTCTTATCAAGTCTGAAGCAAAAAGGGGCTAGTACAAAGCAAGTTTTAGCAGTACCTACTCAGTCTCTTGGAGCATCCATCCATCTTTCCCAACACTTTTCTTCTTAACTTCATGCACTTAATGCGTTCTAAAGCTTTTGCCTGAGCTTCCATGTGTATTCTCTTTTCTTCCTCCTTACGCTTCTTTGCCAACGTGAGTTGTCTAAGCATGTCCTCAGTAAGAGGTTCCTGATATAGCTTGACTCTACAACCACTAATGTAATTATGCATTATCTCTCCTTCTGGTGTGGCTAATTGTATCGCTCCACTTGTCAAAAGTTTGTTAATGATTATAGGTCCATAACCTTGCTTTTCTAGTTTCCATGCATGCTGTTTCAGCATATATACTAGGATGAAGTCACCTTCTTTTAAGCCTTTCTCTATCACATGTGCATCGAAATAGGCTTTCTATCGCTTCTTTGCTGCATATATGCCTGCTGCTACTTTCAATCTGGTTTCTCCTAAGCGTTAAAAGTCCATTATTCTTGATGATAATTCATGACTGGTCCACTAATGTTCTTGCACAACCTTAAGGGTGGGTATCAAAAAGTCCAAGGAAAGCACAAAGTTTTGACCAAAAACCATCTAAAAGGGAGTTGCATTGAGTACAGTCTTGTAGGCCACTCGATATGCCCAAACAACGTGGTGTAACTATTTTTCCCAATCCGAATGTTTGTTGTTTATGAGTTTTGCCAGTACGTTACAAAGGATCTTGTTAGTACTTTCTGCTTGACCATTGGCCTAAGGATGATATGGTGCGGATTTCTTATGAATCACCATAAATGCTATAACAAATATTCAACGTCTTGGTTTAGAAGTGAGTTTCTCGATCGCACACTAACTCTATAGGCAATCCATATCTTGATAAGACATTTTCAAATAAGAATTTTGTAGTTGTGTGCATCATTCTTTTTTGTGGCCTTAGCCTCTACCCATTTGGTAAGATAATATATCGCAACTATAATGTATTTCACATGAGTACCTTTTGCAGGGGGGGTTAATGGGTCCTACAAAGTCTATACCCCACTTAGAGAATGCATGTCCTCCCATCATGGGTTTCAATGGCATTTCATCTCGACGAGTACAAAATTGAGTTCTTCTTTGGCACACATCACATCTCTTAACATAGGTATGTGCATCCATGTGAAGAGTGGACCACCATAATCTTGCAAATAGTATGGCTTTGATTATCCGATCGGGGCCAAAATGTCCTCTTGCAACACCTTGGTGAGCAGTCTCTAATACGCTCAAATAGTCACTTTCATGAACACATTGCTGTAAGTATGCGTCACTTCCATGTTTGTACAAGTTATCACCAATAAGTGAGTAGTCTTGAGCTTCCTGCTCTAGAGTTCATTGTCTTGCTAAAGTTATTCCTTGAGGGAATGTTTTCATCCTCAAGTACATCACTAACAGTTCACTCCATTCTAGTGTGAGAGACATATGATACAAAGTAGCATGTTCTACCAGTGGTCTTTCACAATAGACATGACATTCTTTACACAACTTATAGACGTCTGCTTCCATAGAAGGCCAATATACTCCTAATCTATGCAGAATCTACAATGTATGATGTTTTGAGTGATGTTTCTTTAATGCACCTACATGTGCTAATTTGCAACCAATTATTATGTTCCGAGTCGTCTACACAACAAGCAATAATTTTTTGATTATCTTGTTTATATATGCTTCCTCCTATTATCTAGTATTTTTTTTTGGTAATCTCTCCTTCTCTGATCCTAATCCTAGGATCCTCGGGTCCAAATGTGAGAGAATAGGGATGATAGGCTTAGCCCATTCTGGTACTATTTCGAGATTAAACAGGTATGCATCTGGCAGTTCATCAGCTATTCCTTGAAGAGCTTCTCTTGTAGTTAATCTTGAGAGCAGTAAGCTCTAAGGTGGGTCTTTCCCTTCTTGACCACTGCTTCAAAGTCGTACTCCATCAGTAATAGAAACCATCATATCAACCGTCCGGTGTTACAAGGCTTATTGACTAAGTACAATAATGCTTGATGATCCATGAAGAACTTGAACTTATTTGCCAATAAGTAATGCCTGAATTTCTTTACCGTGTAAATCACTCCTAATCCTTACCTTTGCTCTTCCATAGCTTTAGTCTTTCCAAGTCTTCTAGGTCAATCTCCGAATCACTTTCTTCAATTTGCTTTGGTTCCTTTGGTTGAAGGGATGGAAAATCTTCATCCAAGTCATAAGGCAGCTTCACTTTCTTGTCCTCATCAAACCATGATTTGTTCTCATAAAAAATTACATCTCTACTCAGAGAAAATCCTTTATTGGTTGGATTGTACAATCTATATCCCTTTTTTTTATCATAACCAATAAATATGTACTTCTCTGCCTTGGGATCCAATTTCCCTCTTAATTGAGAAGGAATGTTAGCATATGTGAAGCATCCAAAGATTTTACAATGCTCTAGACTTTGTCTTCTTCCATTCCACACTTCATATGGAGTGGTTCCATCTAGTGACTTAGATGGAAGTCTATTTATGAGATATGTGGCTATAGACACAACCCCTGCCCATAGGTAGTTTGGCAATCCCTTTCCATTGAGCATGGACCTTGTAGCTTCAACAATAGCTTTGTTTCTCCTCTCTCCTACACCATTGAGTTTCGGTGTATACCTTGTAGTGACTTCCCTTTTGATGCCTCTTTCATGCAAGAATGCATCAAATTCAGAAGAGAAGTATTCTCCTCCAAGATCTGATCTGAGTCTTTTCAAAGATCTACCTGTTTGGTTTTCAACAAGAGCAACATAGTTCTTAAAGCAATTAAAAACTTCATCCTTGTGCTTCATGAAAATAGAATGGTCCACCTACTACAATCATCTATGAAAGACACATAATATCTTAAGCTTGATATAGATGGCTCCTTACTTGGACCCCACACATCCATGTGCACTAGATCCAAAGGATTTTGATACACATATCCCTCCTTATTGAAAGGTTGTCTATGAGCCTTGCCAAGTTGACAAGCTTCACACTTATAAATCACATGTTGCCTTGTGATACTAGGCAAACCAAGTACACTTTGGTCCCTGCAAATTTGTTTGAGTGTCCTCTCACCAATGTGAGCAAGCCTTTTGTGCCATACCTCCAACTCTGTGAGAGTTTGAGATCCATAGCTAAACAAAGCTATGTTCTTTGTATCTTCCACTTCAAAAGTGAAAAGCCTTCCTGTGTTTTCTCCTTTGGCAATCCTTCTAAAGCCTGCCTTGGGTCTTCAACATATGCTCCAAATCTGTTGAATCTAACCTGCAATCCTTTTTCAACAATCTGTCCAACACTTATTAAATTTTTGGTATTGTAGGGACATACAAGAATTTTCTTAAGAGGTTCATATTTCGATATGATGTCTTCACATTACCTATCTTCTCCACTGAGTGCTTTGTGTCATCTCCTGTTTGCACTTCATGCTTGTTATGAGGATCTTCCAAATCAGAAAGTAAAGCCGCATTTCCTGCTACATGATTTGAGCATCCCGAATCAATGTAAAAGATGTGATCATCATCCTTACCCTTCTTCAATAATAGATTCATAATCAATAATGAATCTTCTTGACTTTGGTCCTCTGGATAGTTATTGTAGTCTCTTCTTCCTCTATGGCCACTTTGATAGTTCTTGTTGTTGTAATTGTTGTTGTAGTAGTTGTTGTTGTAGCCTCCATTGTATCTGCCTTTATTTGATCCATAGCCACCTCTATTGAATCCTCTTCCTCATGAGTTCCTCAGGTTTCAAAAACATTCTTCAATAGTATGATTAGATAAGCCACATATATTGCAAGGTTGAGATGATTGGAATCTCCCCCTGCCTTGCTTTCCACCTCTGCCTCTTCCTCTAGCTCTTCCTCTACCTACAAAGTTTTCTTGGAAAGAGCTACCTTCATCTTCATTCTTCCTATTCTTTGACTTTTCCTTGACCTTAGATTTATCAAAATATAAGGCAAAAGTTTGATTACCTCTTGAGGAATCACCACCTTTGCTAATCTTTGCTTCATGAGTGAAGAGTTGGCCCATGAGTGTGTTGAGGTCGGTTACATGCATATCCATGTATAAATCCATGGCTGTTGTGAATGACTCCCACTTGTCATCAGCTTTGATTCCATTTATGATTTGTCTAATGATTTGCTCCTCTTCAATTACCTCTCCAATTCTTCCAAGTTGGTCAGAAATCTCCTTCATCTTTGTGACATAATCAATCACACTTTGCTTCGGGCTTTTCTTCATTGTTCTGAACTCCATTCTCAATTGGTTCTTCCTTGCTTGAGTGTTGGAGGAGAAGAAAGAAGTAAGTGCATTCCAGGTCTATCTTGATTTCTTGCATCCCTTGACATGAGATAAAAGAAAATCAGAGATTGACTTTAGAATATAGGACCTTGCAAGTGCATCCTTCGAACACCAATTTGAAAGTCTTTCCACTTCTTCATGTGATGGTTGCCCTTTGTTCCTCATGGTTGGCATTGCTTCATCTCCAGATATGAATCCATATAGATTCCTCCCTTGAAGGTAATCCTCCATCATTAGAGGCCATGATGGGTAGTTGTTTTAAATCCAATTTGTCAATTGTTGATGGAAATCCATCTCCCATGTTTCTTGACTATGCTCTAATACCACTATGAAGAGAGATGGTGGATGCAATCTGAAGATGAGTTGGTGCTGCTACCACTCGCTTCACACCAGCCAACTGAGACTTCAGAGTTGATTAGTAGATCCTTTGAGTGTCCTGAAGCCACCAAAATATCAGTCAAGTACTTTGGAACATGTATCTCAAAAGTTTAAGTCAAGACAAACTAGTTCCAAAATGGCTAGCTCCCAAAACTTGCTATTTTTGAACATACAACTGTTGAAAAAAATGAATAGTGCTCTCAAATTGGTAGGAATTAATTAAATTCCTTTTGGGCATAGCAAGTAGAATTATGTAGCTTGCTAATCCAAAATAAAACACTTCAAATGATCAACTGATCACTAAGAAACATATTCATCAACATCAGGAACACTCCCAACATTTTCGGGGCTCTGCAGATAGACCAATGAGCAGTAAAATGCAGATTTATCCCAAATTATGAATTCAATGACCACGAAGTTGTGTATTAAAAAACAAGACGTAGAGAGAAATCCAACACACTTTAAAACTCTGAAAAAGGTTGAGTAGGTCTCGAGATATTGGCTTCTGAAGTTACTACTCTAAGTGAGTATATCAAAGAACAAAACAGAGAAGTAGAGAGCGTAGCAAACTAGAAAAATTTAGATAAACAAAGCATGCATGCCAAATCTTTGCATCTGAGATAGTCTGAGAATCTTGAACTGCACATGCTAAATCATTCACAAATTTTGCATAGTCTATTAGCATATACAACCTACAACATAAAATGCTAGAAGTAATAATATCATTTCCATTTGAGAGATCATGAAATATACATCTTTCGCCAACAAATTTGACAACCAAGCCAATCTTGGATAATGCTGAAATTGACAAAATCTTTTTCTTTATCCCTCGTACATACAAAGCATCTAAAGGTGTGAAAGAACTACCATCAATAGAAGTCATAAGAAGATTTTTTAGCGCATGTGACAATATTCCATGTAGGGGTAGGCTCAAGTGAACTAAAGAAACTACGTTGCGATGTAGTATGTTTGCTTGCCCCAGTATCAAAGTACCAAACATCTGAGTCTACTCCACACATACATTGCTCATGAGAAGATGGGTCATAGTTGCAAACAATAGTAAACACCCATTCTTCATTCTGGACAAGATTAGTAGACTTTGTTTTAGGTGTACATGCCTCTACAACAACTATTCTAGCCTCTTTCTTCTTTACCACTTTTGTAGCTGATTTTGGACAAGCCTTTATGAAATGATCATTTCCTTTACAATATTTGCAAAGCTTTTTGTGCTCTTCTATTTTCTTCTCATCTTTTTCTTCCTTCTTTGGTTGTGTAGCATTTGCACGTTTCTTCTTACTACTAGATGAGCTCCATTTACCTTTGCCCTTCTAACTAGCTAGAAAAGATTGATCTGCAACACACATAATGGACATGTTTTGCCTGGACTGATCTTCGTGCAATAAAAGAAAGACTAACTCCTCAAATTTTAGGGCATTTGGATTGCTTTTCATAATCAATCAAAGAGTAGAAACAAAAATCTTATATGAATTTTGGAAGGCCATTAAGAAGAGCATGCACAAGTGAGCTATATCACAAGACTTCATTAGCAAAAATCAACCGCTCCAAATCTTTACTCTTTTTCAAAAAAGTGTTCATGGAATCTCCTTCATTCATGTGCTCACTCTCCAATTCTTTTTGGAGGTAAGCAACACAAGCTTGATTTCTTGCCTGGTATAAAGTTGTAAGTGCATCCCAAGATGAATATCATTCTTCCTTGCCTCAATCTATGTGTGCTCCTCTCTTTGCATGTGAGAGTGTGTGGGAGCTCTCTTCCTTATCTCCTTTCTCTTGAGATGGTATTAGAGCCCATGTGGGTATAGAGTGCTTGTGGAGAAGACTGACAATGCAGAGTACGTGAGAAGGTGTAGAGAATGATGCTTCACAAATGATCTCAGATTGCTACAAAATTTGGTGTGGAGGTAGAAGGTGTCAAAATATTTTCAATAGTTAACCCTTTAGGATCACTTCTTTTGCTCATATTTCTATTTCAAATCCATCTCGACCTCCATTTTGAGCCTAGAAGATGGGGCCCATGGAAAAAATAAGCGAATTTGCAAAGATGTAAACTTGTGTTCTATTTGAAATCTCTCAAATATTACAGATCTAGAATTTCAAGTGATTCCATGTACTATTGATACAAACAAATTGTGTTTTTCTAAGATCAAACTGTAGGGTCAATGTGACAATGTTCAAGTAGAAGTAGTGTTTAATTGTTTTTGTTGTACGATGAGTTTTTGTAGAACCGAAAAATGTTGATGGAATGAGTCAACTTATGAGTGATAAGTTGGAAAATAACAACTTTAATGAAGTATTTTGATGGCAATGCACCTTAGTGCACTCTCCTTCTCGCAAGCTCCATGCTGATATCCTCGGAGTACAAATCCGAGCTCCTGAGGCCGCACACGGTACTCCGCACAGAGACTACAAAATGCACAGAAAACAAAGTACACGGGGAGCATGAAGACAAACTTCTTAGGGCTAACAAATGCGGTCAAACTTATAGTCTGTGGTTGATGCGACCACTATATGTTTTATTAAAGGACATATACAAAGAAGTGTCCAGTGGCCATTTGGCCTTTCACATGGACACTAATGGTAACAATCTCCCACTAAAGGCCAATATTGCCAAAGTAACTATGGGAGAAAAATAAATAATTATAAAGAATACCCGAGTGTAAGTATACAAACTATACCTCCCACTTGATGGGCATGTTACACAATATACAAGTGATTGTGTAAGATAATGAATCAAGTAACCCCCATCAAGTGACAACAATGTCGAAAGCTATCCTGTGGTAGAGATTTGGTCAAAGCGTCTGCAACATTATCTTGGGTGTGAACCTTCTCAAGAATAATGCGCTTAGTGGCTAAGAAATCTCTAATGAAGTGATACCTCACCTCAATGTGCTTGGTCTTTGCATGATAGACTAGATTCGTAGCCAAAGCAATGGCACTTTGACTATCACTGAGAAAACAAGGTACGTGTTGAGGTAAAGCCATATCACAAGCAAGACGAGAAAGCCACAATGCTTCCTTACATGCCTCACTTGCTGCAACATACTCTGCTTCTGTGGTGGAAACAACTGTACATTCTTGAAGACGAGATCTCCAAGAGATAGCACCTCCAACAAAATGAAAAATGTACCCTGATGTAGACTTATGATTATCTAGACAACCAGCATAGTCAGAATCCGTGTAACCAATAATGGATGCTTTCCATCTGCCTAAGCATAGACACTTGTCCTTAGTGCCACTCAGATATCTTAACATAATCTTGACCGCTTCCTAATGTTTCTTGCCAGGATTAGAGATATATCTACTCACAAATCCCACTGCAAATGCAATGTCTGGTCTCGTAGCTACCATAGCATACATGAGACTACCAACAACAGATTGATAGGGAATTTTGGTCATGAATTGCCTTTCTTCATCTGATTTGGGGCAATCATCCTTGCTCAATTTCACATATGTGGGTAATGGTATCCTCAATTCCTTTCCATCCTGCATATTGAATATGTGAAGTACTTTGGATATGTACTCACTTTGAGACAAGTATATGCATCTTTTGCTCCTATCACGAGTAATGCACATGCCAAGAATATGTTTGGCATCCCCCAAATCCTTCATATCAAATGTCTGACTCAACTTCTTTTTGAGAATTGACAAATCATAGGAGGACTTCCCAGTAATCAACATATCATCGACATAAAGTATCAAACATATCAAGCTGCCATCTGAGCATCTCTTTGTGTAAAGACAATGATCCTCATTGCTTCGAGAATAGCCTTGAGACTTCATAAAAGCATCAAACTTTTGGTACCATTGTCTAGGGGACAGTTTAAGTCCATACAAGCTCTTCTTAAGCTTACAAACTAGACTTTCATTGCTAGGAACTACATAACCCTATGGTTGTTCCATATAGATCTCATCTGTAAGATCTCCATGCAAGAAAGCAGTTTTCACATCCATTTGGACTAGCTCGAATCCCAAAAGTTCCCCTAAAGTTGAGGAATCACATAGCTAACAATCACTCCTAACTCAGCTCATAATTTCTACCTAACATGGCCACAAGTTTCTTCAATGACTTTTAGTTTTCAAGGTAATAACTCTTCAACAATTACAAGAGCATGTTTCTATGACTCTCTCATTGAGAGTGTGCATAAGTAATGTTTACATTTATGAATGATCAAGCACTAGGCTTGGATGAAATACACCAATAGCTTCCCCTCAAGCCCACTATGCTTGAGTCTTTAGTCCTCCTTGATTTCTAGCCAACCTATTTAGCTTGATACCTACACATTGAAGATTAGTGGAAATATATGACAATTGAATATCCTTGCTCATCAGGTTCTCTCTTAAATAATGATAATGGACTTCAATATGCATGGTTCTAGCATGGTAAACTGGATTACCTGCTAAGTGAAGTAAACTTGTATTATCACAAAAAATGTGAGGAGTTAAGGTATGTAACCACAAATCAGAGTATAAGTATTTTAACTAGAGAAATTCTTGTGTTGCGTTTTCCAATCCTCTATATTTAGTCTCATAGATGGTAGAGCAATAGTTGGTTGCTTCTTGGAAGACCAAGAGATTAGTTTTGATCTTGCAAATGACAAATATCCTGAAGTACTCTTTCTGTCATCCTTTGAACCAGCCCAATCTGCGTCTGAGTAAAGCTTGATATCAATTTCAAAGGTGAAGGGGTAGAAAAGCCCTTCATTGATGGTGCCTTTCAAGTACTTGAGCACTCTCTTGGCTGCTTCTATGTGTGGCTTCCTTTGCTTGTGCATAAATTGACTAAGTATGCTAACACTATAGCATATGTCCACCCTTGTGAGAGTTGCATAGTTCAAGCTTCCTACCAAGCTTTGATAGCTTGTGATATCTTCAATAGGTTATCCCTCATAAGCACTTAGCTTATGATTCAACTCCATGGGTGTACCTACACACTTAGTATTCTCCATTTTAAACTTAGAAAGCATGTCATGTACATACTTCCTTTGAGTGATGTAGATACCAGATTCTGTACAGACAAGTTCAAATCCAAGAGAATTCATCCTTCATTTCAGCCTTTACGTGTTTAATCCCATTGACATCATTTCGTGTAATTATAATATCATCTACATATACACACAAATATATAACCTCTGATCCATTCCTCTTGATGAATAAGGATGTGTTTGCTTTGCTAGCTTTGAATCCTTGGTCCTACAAGTAGGTAACTACTCTATGATTCCAAGCGCCTGGAGCTTGCTTCAAATGATACAAAGCCTTCTTCAATTTACACACATAATTTGGATGATATGCATCTTCATAACCAAGTGGTGGTGCCATATAAACTTCCTCTAAAATCCACCCATTGAGAAATGCATTCTTTAAATCTAGTTGATGCATCAATGCTAACAAGTACTCTAATGGTAGGCATGATGTTGGTTCTTCATTGTTGGAGTCTTTAGCCATATACATTGAATGCTTTGTGACCAAACAAGTATCAAATCCATATCTCTCTGGTTTCTTCTTCTCTCTCATTGATCTTTTGAGCAGTTGATGAGAGCTTTCTGATCCTTGAGCTAGGCCGTGCACCTTAGCCTCCCCTTTGTTCTTCCATAGGTTCAATTTCTCTTAATCTATCAAGTCATCTTTAGAGTCACTATCTTCATGATGATTTGGTTCCTTTGTTGGAAGAGATGGAAAGTCTTCTTCCAAGTCATAGGGGTAACGTCACTTTCCTGTCATCACCAAAACAATATTTATTTTCATCAAAGACTACATCCCTACTAATTGAAAAGCCTTTGTTAGAGGGATTATACAATCTATATCCTTTTTGGTTTTAATCATATCCAATAAAGATATACTTCTTTGATTTGGGATCCAATTTCCATCTTATTCAAGAGGGTATGTGAGCATAAGCTAGACATCCAAGGATTTTGCAATGCTCTGGACTTGGCCTTCTTCCATTCCATACCTCATAAGGATTCATACCATCTAAAGACTTTGATGGAAGTCTATTTACAAGGTATGCGGCTATTGATATAGACTCTGCCCAAAGATAATTGGGTAAACCCTTTTCATTGAGCACGGATCTGGTGACCTCAACTATTCTTCTATTCCTTCTTTCATGTACTCCATTAAGCTCAGGTGTGTATCTAGTTGTCACCTCTCTTTTGATGCCTCTTTCTTGTAGGAAAAGCATCAAATTCAGTTGAGAAGTATTCTCCACCATCATATGATTTGAGCTTTTTGAGACATCTACCTGCTTGATTTTCTACAAGAGCAAGCTACTTTTTGAAACAATTAAAAATTCATCTTTATGCTTCATACAATACAAAATTATCCATCTCCTACAATCATCAATAAAAGATACATAATATCTTGAACCTTAAATAGAGGGGTCTTTGCTTGGATCTCACACATCTCTATGGACAAGATCCAATAATTCCTAATGGATATAACCTTTCTTGTTTAATGATTGTCTATCAGCCATGCTAAATTGATAAGCTCCACGCTTGTATATCATATGTTGTTTTGTGATGTTGGGCAATCCAAGTACACTTTGATCCCTGCAAATTTGTTTCAAAGTTTTCTCACAAATATGAGCAAGACTTTTGTGCCATACCTCCAATCCAGAGAGTGTTTGAGATCCATAGTTAAATAATGCCATGTTCTTGGTGTCCTCCACTTCAAAAGTGAAGAGTCTTTGTATCTTTTCTCCCTTGACAGTTCTTCTAAATCCTTGATTGAGGTCTTCCACATATGCTCCATGCTTCTAAACCTAACCTGCAATCCTTTCTCCACAATTTGTCCAACAGTTATCAAATTTTTGGTTATGGTAGGCACATACAAAACCTTTCTTAGAAGATTCATGTTGCCATCTGATGTCTTGACATTACCTATCTTCCCCATTAAATGTCTTGTATCATCACCTATCTGCACTTCATGTTTATTTTTGGTATCTTCTAAAATAGAGAGCAATGTTATATTTCCTGATACATGATTTGAGCATCCTGTGTCAATATGGAAAACATGACCATCATCCTTACCCTGGTTCAATGATAGGTTCATGAGGAGTACTGAGTCTTCTTGGCTTTGATCTTCAGTGTAGTTAATGTAATCCTTTCTTCCTCTATATCCATTTTGATGATTATTATTGTTGAAGTAGTAGTTGTTGTATCCTCCATTGTACCTGCCTCTATTTGATCCATAGCCACCTCTATTGAATCCTCTTCCTCTAGAATTCCTTGGCTTCCTATAACATTCATGAGTGGTATGATTAGAGTAACCACAAATGCTACAATATTGAAATGCTTGGGGCCTCCCCCTACCTTATTTTCCTCCTCTGCCTCTTCCTCTAGCTTTTCCTCTACCGCAGACGTTGGCTTGGAAAGAGCTACCTTATTCTTTATTCTTCTTAAACTTTGGATTATCCTTAGCTTTAAATTTATCATAGTATAAGGTAGAAGACTGATTACCTCTTGAGGATTCACCATTCTTGCTTATCTTTGCTTCATGTGTGAAAAGTTGGCCCATAAGAGTGTTGAGGTCAGGCACATGCATGTCCATGTATAGGTCGAGGGTAGTTGTGAAGGATTCCCACTTGTCATCATCCTTGATTCCATTGATGATTTGCCATATGATTTTCTCTTCTTCAATTACCTCTCCAATGCTTCCTAACTGATCACAGATCTCCTTCATTTTGGTGACATAATCAGTCACACTTTGTTGGGACTTTTCTTCAAGGTAGTAAACTCCATCCATAGCTGGTTCTTCCTTGCTCTGATATTTGAAGAGAAGAAAGAAGCAAGTGCTTTTCAATTTTCTCTTGAGGTCTTGCATCCTTTCACATGAGGTAAGAGAAAATTAGAGATTGAGTTTAAGATGTAGGAGCTCACTAGTGCATCCTTTGAGCACCAAGTTGTAAGCCTTTCTTGCTCTTCATGTGATGTTGATCCTTTGTTTCTCATTGTTGCATGAATTAATCTCCATATGTATATTCAAATAGATTTCTCCCTTGAAGTTAGTCCTCCATGCTGAAAGACCAGGCTGAGTAGTTATTTCTATCCAATTTTTCAATGGTGGAAGGAAATCCATCTCCCATATTGAATTATCTTAGCTCTGATACCACTATGAAGAGAGATTGCTAATACAATCCAAAGATGTGCTTGGTACTGCAAAAACCTGCTCTACACCTGCTAAGATAACTTCACAGATGATAAGTAGACACCTTGTTCTTGCCAAGCATGCATATAAACCATCCTCGTGCTTTGGAGTATCAATCCCAAATTGATTCATCAAGACAGATTAGTTGATACTAAACACATGAAGTAAAACTTGCTATTTTGGGGTGGATTGTACTCTAAAAATTAACTCATAGCTCATAGGCTTCGAAAAATTGAACATAGATCTTTTGTATACTTTTAATTAGATAGATAATGAATCTAAAGCAACACATTTGATGACGTTTGATGAACCATACTGAGATAAATCAATTTAGCAATATACAGGTATCATCCCGACATTTTAGGAGTTAACTACCAGTATTCCTAGTCAACTTCAAATGATTGTAGCTTAGAAAGTAATAAAAAAATGATGATTAAAATTAGTACGCTGAAAATAGACTTATCATATTACCTACACCAATTTAAAGTGTAGCAAAAGATCAAGTATGCATGGAGAACTCACCCATTGAAGTTGACTCAAAATGTGAATATGAACCTCTAGCAGCAGATGAGAACAACTTCAAAGTATAGCTAGAAAATCAATCTCTATTGAACATATTGTACATGATATGAATGGACATGAAGCTTAGGAAGGAGGAGCACAATTCGTGCTTCACTTGTGGCTTGATGCTTGATCAAAATCTCTCTAGAATGTAGCTCTACGTGCTGCTTTAACCGTGACTATACATAGGTGTTTATATAGTGACATTTGAATTCAAATCTTGGAGGCATTGTACCTAAAAGTTCCCCTAAAGTTGAGGAATCGCCTAGCTAAAAATCACTCCTAACTTAGCTCGTAATTTGTGCCTAACATGGTGTCACTCTAGCACAATGGCAGGTACCAACGTGAGGAGCTTCACCTCATGAATGTCAATCCGCGGAGACATGAGGACCGGTATGAAGACCAAGAGAAAGTGAAGTGCACAAATGCATGAGTGAAAGCACACAAGCATGCACACACATACACACACACACGTGCACAAGGTAAGAGCAAAGAGTGGAACAATGGAAGATCTTTGATTACAAAAGAACTCTCTTACAAAGCTCAAATCTACAACAAGCTAACCCCAAAAATGAGCTCTCCAGCCCCTTTTATAGTTTTTTGAGTGGTTTTGGCCCTGTCCAAACCTAGTCTTTGGCCTAGTTAAAAAATAGGTTCCAAGACTTATTTGGGGACTCAAACGGAATCTAAAAATTATGAAAATTGGTAGGATGATAGTTCTGGTACTCCTCAAGCTTGAGGAATCCTCGGCTTGAACAAAATGGAGTTGCAAAAATGGAAAATGGTACTTAAAATGGTTTTTAGTGATAGAATTCACTATTTTTGTAGGGATTTCTTTTGAAAATTTGAGTGTGCTTCTTGGAGCTCCACTTCCTTGGTGCACTTCCATGCTTTGTCCTTAACCTTGAGTTTCAACACTCCCCCCCTCTAGAGTTTGTCATCCCTGATAGACCCTTGTTGTAGTGGTTATTCCATGTAGTGCTTGAAGAGGTAGTGTCCAACATGTACCAACGAGAGCGGTCCATCTTCCAAATGTAGCTTGGTCAGTTGGCTGGTTCTTCATTTTGTCATTGCTATCCCTTGCAGGTTGGAGTCCCTTGCTATCTACTTCTTCCTTGTATTCCAGCTTGATGGTGCATTTGTGAGCTTTCCAAAATTGCTAGCTGCTCAAAAGAGGTGGTTGATGTTGATTATGAGCAATTCCGATGGTGGATCACTTCCTTGCGCTTGTTGTTGTCACCTTGATGTCCCCTAATTCTTCCAAAGATCGCTTTCATAGTTTTCATGCCAAGTACTTGTAACCCATAATGGATGATGGGTGAGTGCATTAGTGCATAGGTTGAAAAAGATATGTGCCTTGTGCATGGCCTTGTAATGTGGCCCTATGCATGCATACTTGGGAAATGCATTGGAAGAAATATGCTGCAAGAAATTGGGTCTTGAGCGAAGTGCTCAAGGGTACGTTGATGAAGAGGTTTCCTAATCTACCATGGTTATAGTGTTGTTATAATAGGCAATTCTTACCATGGTGAAGGGTCCATGGATCTGCATTCTTTGTGGTGTGCTCCCATCATGGTGATTGACCATTTGCCTTGTCTTGCTTGTTGATGGATGTCCTTGCTCATGGTTCACTGATGAGATTCTTCAATCGCATGGCCCCACTTCGAACTTGACCACCGAGTGTTCGAGTCCAAAGAGTTGATATGGATTTTTGAGTTCGACCACTGATCGTCTTAGGCCATCCTCATAGATGTGTGTACCTAATTGGTTGGTCCTTATATACTCCAATTGTGTTTTATAGGGACCTTCTGGTGTTTGTAAATAAGCAATGCCTGAACTATGTGTGGGTCTCCCCATGTTGAAGGACATTTTTGAGTCACTTGTTTCAGAACTTAGCACGTAGGGATGACCACTAAGTTGCTGTGCCCAAGACTTAGCTGTATGGTTGACACTAGCCTCAGATGATCTTTTGCTTTGCCTATCCTTGCCTAAGTGTCTTCCAGATCTCAGGTTCATAAGCTTTGTCTTCTAGTCCAAATTTCCCCTTTGTATTGCTCAAAATCCCGTAGAGTCCCCTTGGTTTCCTAGTCCCACCTAAGGGTCAACTTCAGAATACTATATCTAATAATCCACGTATTATTTTTACTGTAACCAGTGATGTTTTTGTTGTACTCCCCACGAGCTTTCCAACGAACCCAAAATCACTGCAAACAGATTTTGTATGAGGAAGTTATGCCAGTTCAGGGTTCTAGGGGTTAAAACAAGGAAATAGGACCTCTTAGGGAGTGCTTCAAAACAGGTGACACACGACACTTAGTAAGTATCGACGATACTTGGAAGCAGATGATACACGATACTTGACTTGCCACGATACACGATATCTGAACTAAACAATACATGACACTTGGGAAATATCGCGACACTTGGACGAGGCGACACACGACACTTGAAGAATTCACGACACTTGGATCCACGAAACTTGGTTGGTCACAACACTCGACACCTTGTAGATGTCGTGAAACTTGTCAAATATCATGACACTTGACAGCTAAATGGTCACGACACTCGACACTTGGCAGATGTCGTGACACTTGATGTCCACGACACTCGACACCTGAGGAATATAGCGACACTTGATGCTCAGACGACACACGACACTTGCTGAATATCGCGATACTTGATGCTCAGAAGACACTCAACACTTGTCAAATGTCGTGACACTTGGACACATGACACCTGAGATCATGACACATGACACTTGCCAGATGTCGCGACACTTGGAGGTCACAGATATTGCGACACCTGGATATCGGTGATACACGATATGGACCAAATATCGTGACACACGGGAATTCAAGTATCGCGACACTTGAACTCAACCGATCACGACACTTGGATTTTTTGGAGTCCAAATTCAAAAATTTTTGCAAATATGAGTGCCTTGTGTCCTCCTTGTCACTCCTATGTGCCTGTAGATGCAAAATCTATCTTCAAACCCGTGATACCACACTCACAACACTTGGCACAGGTCGTGTCACATCCGGAACGTTTCACTCAATTTTTGGGTATATTGAGGTGTATTTCTTCAGTGTTTCAGTTCTGCACCCTCTAAGGTTCTTTCTTGTAGCCACAAACGAAAAAAGAGGTGAATGTACTCTAGAAAATGGAAAAAACTGAGAAGATGAAGGTGGGTGGAGATGGTGATGATGATGGAGAAAAAAAGTCAGAAACTGAACTGAAAATGATGAGTTTTTACCTTCCAACATCACCACTCTATGTCTTATTGTCACATGCTTGTCCTCCAAGCTCTCTCCCTGGCAACGATGCCAAATTTGGTGTCACTCTAGCACAATGGCAGGTACCAATGTGAGGAGCTTCACCTCATAAATGTCAATCCGTGGAGACATGAGGACCGGTATGAAGTCCAAGAGCAAGTGAAGTGCATAAATGCATGAGTGAAAGCACACAAGCATGCACACATATACACACACATGTGCACAAGGTAAGAGCAAAGAGTGGAACAATGGAAGATCTTCGATTACAAAAGAACTCTCTTACAAAGCTCTAATCTACAACAAGCTAACCCCAAAAATGAGCTCTCCAACCCTTTTTATAGTTTTTTGAGTGGTTTTGGCCCTGTCCAGGCCTAGTGTCCAGCCTAGTTAAAAAATAGGTTCCAGGACTTATTCGAGGACTCAAATGGAATCTAGAAATTATGAAAATTGGTAGGATGATAGTTCTAGTACTCTTCAAGCTTGAGGACTCCTCGACTTGAACAAAATGAAGTTGCAAAAATGGAAAATGGTATTTATAATGGTTTTTAGTGATAGAATTCACTATTTTTGTAGGGATTTCTTTTGAAATTTGACATGTGCTTCTTGGAGCTCCACTTCCTTGGTGGGCTTCCATGCTTTGTCAACACATGAGTCCATGCTTCCATGCTTCCATGCTTCCTTGAGTGTCAACACATGGCCACAACTTTCTTCAATGACTTTTACTTTTCAAGGTAATAACTCTTCAAGAATTGCAAGAGCATGTTTTTATGACTCTCTCATTGAGAGTGTGCATAAGTAATGTTTACATTTATGAATGATCAAGCACTAGGCTTGGATGATACACACCAACATGTCCCCTTCAAGCCTAGTATGCTGGAGTCTTCAGTCCTCCTTGATTTCTAGCAATCCAATCATGCGTTTGAACCTGTTTACCTTGATAGCATCCAATGACTTAGTCAATATATCTACACATTGAAGATTAGTTGAAACATAGGACAATTGAATATCCTTGCTCATTAGCTTCTCGCTTACATAATGATAATGGACTTCAATATGCATGGTTCTAGCATGGTAAATTGGATTAGCTGCTAAGTGCAGTGAACTTATATTATCACCAAAAGTGTAAGGAGTTAAGGTATGTAGCACCAAATCACAATATAAGCATTTTAACAACATAACTTCTTGTGTTGCATTTTCCAATCCTCTGTGTTCAGGTTTAGTAGATGATAGATCAATAGCTGGTTGCTTCTTTGAAGACAAAAGGATTAGTTTTGATGATGCAAATGACAAATATCCTGAAGTACTCTTCCTATCATCCTTTGAACCAACCCAATCTGCATGTGAGTAAATCTTGACAAGGGGTAGAAAAGCTCTTCATTGATGGTGCCCTTCAAGTATTTGAGCACTCTCTTGGCTGCTTCCATGTGTGGCCTCCTTGGCTTGTGCATGAATTGATTGAGTATGCTAACACTATAGCATATGTCCACCCTTGTGAGAGTTGCATATTTCAAGCTTCCCACCAAGCTTTGATAGCTTTTGATATCTTCAATAGTTTCTCCCTTATAAGCACTTAGCATATGATTCAACTCCATGGGTGTACCTACACACTTAGTATTGTCCATTTTAAACTTAGAAAGCTCATGTACATACTTCCTTTGAGTGATGTAGATACTAGAATCTATACAGACAAGTTCAAGTCCAAGCAATTAAGTGAGAGGTCCAAGATCATTTATCTTTAATTCATCCTTCATTTTAGTCTTCACCTGTTAAATCCCATTGACATCATTTCGTGTAGTTAAAATATCATCTACATATCCATAGAGATATATAACCTTTGATCCATTCCTCTTGATGAATAAGGATGTGTCTTCTTTGCTAGCTTTGAATCCTTGGTCCTCCAAGTAGGTAACTAATCTGTGATTCCAAGCTCTTGGAGCTTGCTTCAAACCATACAAAGCCTTCTTCAATTTACACACATAATTTGGATGATGTGAATCTTCATAACCAGGTGGTTGAGCCATATAAACTTCCTTTGAAATCCACCCATTGAGAAATGCATTCTTTTCATCTAGTTGATACAACTTCCAATTCCTAGATGTAGCAATGCGAACAAGAAATCTAATGGTAGGCATTTTAGCAACAAGTGAGAAGGTCTCTTCATAGTCTATGCCATGAATTTGGGCAAACCCCTTGCGTACGAACCTTGCCTTGTATCTATTAATACTACCATTTGAATTCTTTTTTACTTTATAGATCCACCTTGATCCAGTTATCTTCATTGATGGCTTGCTAGGAACAAGTTCCCATGTGTCATTGTTCATGAGGGATTCCATTCTTCATCCATTACTTCTGTCCATTCCTTCTTGCCTTGAGCTTCTTCATATGATGTTGGTTCTTCATTGTTGGAGTCCTTAGCCATATAATTGAATGCTTTGTGACCAAAGAGGTATCACATCCATATCTCTCTTGTTTCTTCTTCTCTCTCATTAATCTTCTGAGTGGTTGATGAGAGCTTTCTGATCGTTGAGCTAGGTCCTAAACTTTAGCCTTCGGTTTGTTCTTCCATAGCTTCAATTTCTCTAAATATGTCAAGTCAACTTCAAAGTCACTATCTTCATGATGCTTTGGTTCCTTTGTTGGAAGAGATGGAAAGTCTTCTTCCAAGTCATAGGGTAGCTTCACTTTCTTGTCATCATTAGACCAAGATTTATTTTCATCAAAGAATACATCCCTACTAACCGAAAATCCTTTGCTAGAGGGATTATACAATCTGTACCCCTTTTGGTTTTGATCATATCTAATAAAGATACACTTCTCTGCTTTGGGATCCGATTTCCCATTTATTTGAGAGGGTATGTGAGCATAAGCTAGACATCCAAAGATTTTGCAATGCTCTAGACTTGGCCTTCTTCCATTCCATACCTCATACCATCTAAAGAATTTGATGAAAGTCTATTTACAAGGTATGCAGCTGTTGATACATCCTCTGCCCAAAGATAATTGGTTAAACCCTTTTCATTGAGCATGGATCTAGCTGCCTCAACTATTGTTCTATTCCTCCTTTCAGCTACTCCATTGGCTCATGTGTGTATCTAGTTGTCATCTCTTTTTTGATGCCTCTTTCTTGTAGGAAAACATCAAATTCAATTGAGAAGTATTCTCCACCACATATGATATGGACTTCTTGAGGCATCTACCTGTTTGATTTTCTACAAGAGCAAGACACTTTTTGAAACAATTGAAGACTTCATCTTTATGATTCATAAAGTACAAAATTTTCCATGTGCTACAATCATCAATAAAAGATACATAATATCTTGAACCTGAAATAGAAGGTTTTGTGCTTGGACCCCACATATATGTGTGCACAAGATCCAATAATTCCTGATGGATATAGCCTTTCCTATTGAGGGATGGCTATGAGCTTTGCCAACTTGACAAGCTCCACACTTGTATATCATATTTTGTGACGTTGGGCAATCCAAGTACATTGATCCCTGCAAATTTCTTTCAAAAGTTTTCTCAGCAAGATGAGCAAGTCTTTTGTGTCATACCTCCAATTGAGAGAGTGTTTGAGATCCATAGCTAAATAATGTTATGTCCTTGGTGTCCTCCACTTCAAAGGTGAAGAGTCTTTCTGTATTTTCTCCCATGGAAATTCTTTTAAATCCTTGCTTGGGGTCTTCCACATATGCTCCATGCCTTCTAAACCTAACTTATAATCATTTCTCCACAATTTTTCCAACACTTATCAAATTTTTGGCTATGGTAGGCACATACAAAACCTTGCTTAGAAGATTCATGTTGCCATCTGATGTCTTGACATTACCTATTTTCTCCAGCGAATGTCTTGTATCATCACCTGTTTGCACTTCATGTTTATTTTTGGGATCTTCTAAATCAACTACATTTCCTGATACATGATTTGAGCACCCTAAGTCAATATAGAAAACAAGATCATCATTCTTACCCTGCTTCAATGATAGGTTCATGAGGACTAGTGAGCTTTCTTGACTTTGATCTTCAGTGTAGTTGTTGTAATCTTTTCTTTGTCTATATCCATTTCGATGATTATTATTGTTGAATTAGTTGTTGTTGAATCATCCATTGTACCTACCTCTATTTGATCCATAGCCACCTCTATTGAATCCTCTTCCTCTGGAATTCCTTGGGTTCTTATAACATTCCTGAGTGGTATGATTAGAGTAACCACAAATGCTAAAAGATTCAAATGGTTGGGGCCTCCCGTGCCTTGCTTTCCCCCTCTACCTCTTCCTCTAGCTTTTCCTCTACCTATGAAGTTGGCTTGGAAAGAACTACGTTCATCTTCATTCAACTTAAACTTTGGCTTATCCTTGGCTTTAGCTTTATTAGAGTATAAGGCAGAACAGTGATTACCTCTTGAGGATTCACCATTCTTGCTTATCTTTGTGTGAAGAGTTGGCCCATAAGAGTGTTGAGGTCATGCACATGCATGTCCATGTATAGGTCCATGGTAGTTGTGATTGATTCCAACTTGTCATCAGCCTTTATTTCATTGATGATTTGCCTCATGATTTGCTCTTCTTTAATTACCTCTCCAATGCTTCCTAACTAATTAGAGATCTCCTTCATTTTGGTGACATAATCCGTCACACTTTGCTTGGGACGTCTCTTCAAGGTAGTAAACTCCATCCATAGCTAGTTCTTCCTTGCTCTGATATTTGAAGAGAATAAAGGAGCAAGTGCTTTCCAAGTTTCACTTGAGGTCTTGCATCCTTTCACATGAGGTAAGAGAAAATCAGAGATTGAGTTTAAGATGGAGGACCTCGCCAGTGCATCCTTTGAGCACAAAGTTGTAAGCCTTTATTGCTCTTCATGTGATGGTTGTCCTTTGTTTCTCATTGTTGGAATGATTTCATCTCCAGATGTGTATCCAAATAGATTTTTCCCTTGAAGGTAGGCGTCCATCCTCAGAGACCAAGCTAAGTAGTTATTTCTATCCAATTTGTCAATGGTGGAAGGAAATCCATCTCCCATATTGATTTATCTTAGCTCTGATACCATTGTGAAGAGAGATGGCTAATACACTCCAAAGATGTGCTTGGGGTGCTGCAAAAACTTGCTCTACACCTACCAAGATAACTTCGCAAATGATAAGTAGACACCTTGTGCTTGCTAAAGATGCATATAAACCATCCTAGTGCTTTGGAGTATCAATCTTAAATTGGTTCATCAAGACAGCCTAGTTGATACTAAATAGATGAAGTAAAATTTGCTATTTTGGGGTGGATTGCACTTTGGAAATTAACTCAGAGCTCACATCTTGCTAAAAATTGAATAGAGATCTTTTGCACACTTTTAACTAGATAGATAATGAATCTAAATCAGCAAGTTTGATGAATTTTGATGAACCATACTGAGATAAATCAATTTAGCAATATACAATCATCCTGACATTTTAGGAGTTAACTGCTAGTATTCCTAGTCAGCTTCTAATGATTGTAGCTCATAGAGTAATAAACAAATGATGAGGAAAATTAGTACGATGAAACTAGACTTATTGAATTACGTATACCAATTTAAAGTCTTGAAAAAGATCAAGTATACACAGATAACTCACCCACTGAAGTTGATTGAAAATGTGAATATGAACCTGTAGCAGTAGATGAGAACAACTTCAATGTACAGCTAGGAAATCAATCTGTATTGAACATATTGTACATGATACTAATGGACATCAAGATTGGGAAGGAGGAGCACAATTTGTGCTTGACTTGTGGCTTCATGCTTGATCAAAAGCTTTCTAGAATGTAGCTCTAAGTGCTGCTCAAACCACGAGTATACATAGGTGTTCATATAGTGACAATTGAATTAAAATCTTGGAGGGATTGTACCTAAAAGTTCCCCTAAAGTTCATGAATCACCTAGCTAACAATCACTTCTAACTCATTTCATAATTCATACCTAACATGGCTTCAATGAATTTTACTTTTCAAGGTAATAAATCTTCAAGAATTACAAGAGCATGTTTCTATGATGCTCTCATTGAGAGTGAGCATAAGTAATGTTTACATTAATGAATGATCAAGTACTAGGCTTGGATGAAATACACCAAAACCTTCTTGATTGCACATGGTTTCAAGAACAATCCAATTGATAATCGGGCAAATGATGTGCTTCTGATCATTATTGTCTATGTTGATGACATGCTGCCCATTGGTCTAATGAGAAGCATACTACTGATTTTAAGGCTGATTCACATGCCTCTTTTGAGATGTCAGATCTGGGATATGCACATCATTATTTGGGCATTCAGTTTATGCAGGTTGATGGAAAAATAGCTTTGTGTCAAACAAAATATATTGACACATTATTGTAGTGTTTTGGCCTTGAAGAGTGCAAATATATTGCCACTCCTATGGAAACAAGTTTGCAAATGAGTCTTCATGATGCTAGAGATGCATTTGATGTTGTTCTCTATGAGAAAATTGTTGGATGCTTGATTTACTTATGCATTACCCGGACTGATATTCAGTTTGTTGTCTCTCAAATGAGCAGGTTTATGCATTGCGCAGGTATAAAGCATTGTCAAGCGGTCGAGTGCATCTTTCATTACTTGAGTGGTACCCAACTACTTGGATTGTTTTATCCCAAGGAGGGATCATGATTGTGAGTTTTACATGCTATTTGTGACTCTGACTAGGCTGGTTGCTATGATAGTTCCACCAGTGGTTTTTTCTTCAAGCTTGGTAGCTCATGCACATCTTGGTTGAGGAAGAAGCAACCTATTGTGGCCACTTCTAGTTGTGAGGCTGCATATAGGGCATCTTCCATAGTGACTTTTGAGTGTGTGTGGCTCAGATGCCTTTTGGCTGATTTGGGTCTTGGTTAGTCTTTTGCCAATACCATCTTTGCTAACAGTGAGAGCCCATTGGGAATTGCAATGAACCCTGTGTTCCATGCTCAAACTAAGCACATTAAGGTGCATTATCAACATGTCATGGAGAGGCTCTTTGATGGAGAGATCAATTTGGCATATGTGCCCACATTGTTAATATATTTAGGTAATGATATGTGTGAACTCTCTAGGACCACTGGGGCACTTTTTTCCCTCTTTAGGAGGTTTTTTTTCCCTCGGCTTGTAAATATGCCTATTGCTCTAATGGGCTACTTACCTTTGTACATTCTCTAGTAATACATTCAATATTGTGTGTTGTGCTCCAAGCTTCTTCTTCTTCCTTGTGCTAATTGCGTGCTTCTGCAGACGTCTAACTCCAACAATTGGTATCAGAGCAGGTCGCCGCTTCATCTAGGGCGTTGTCTACACCTCTCCGATTGCCATCTCAGATTCGCATGAAATTTGGTGAGCATACTCAAGGTGTTTCAAAGATCAAAACTACTTCACTTTGTGGTGCTTAAATCGCGATTTGAGCTGGTTTCGACCTCTAAATGCACTATCACAGTGCTTGTATAGGCTATTTCATCTTTTTGTGCCAAAGGTATATACCAGTTTTGGTTTCCCTGTATAGGCATATCGAAGTCTGCTACAGGTTTAGCAGAACTCGTCTTGGCAAGTCCGTTCAACTTTTTGAGATACAATCAATTTTTTGCATCAAGGTATTTTAGTCAGTGACCATGGCTGAAGTCAGTGATGTATTTTGTATGTTGGCTGTTGAGGATAAGTTGGATGGTACCAACTACCCATTGTGGGCTTATATGATGCAACATGTATTGGTTGCAAAAGGACTGTGGAACATTGTGCAGGGTGTTGAAAAATGTCCTATCACACTTGCAACTGTTACTGCAGGTACTGAAGCTGATGCAGAAGGTGTTGAAGATGATGATACTCTGCATATTCCTATTCGTGCTGCGGTTTCTATTACACCTACTATAGAGAAAATTCTTTTTGATGGCAAAGATGCCCAGGCACATGCATTGATAGCTTTGTCTATCAAACATGCCATTATTCATCACATTCACTCTTGCAGAACAACTAAGGATGCTTGGGATACACTTACCACATTGTACCAAGCTAGGAATGAGGCTCGTGTTGCTTACCTCCGAAAACAGTTGGAGAGTGAGCACATGAATGAAGTCGATTCTACGGACAATTTTCTAACAAAGATCAAAGACTTGAAGGAACAATTGATTTCTACTAATGAGGCTATACCAGATAGCTCACTTGTGCAGACCGTTCTCAATGGTCTTCCTGATTCATATCAGAGTTTTGCTTCTACTCTTCTGTTGATGATGAAAGGTAATCCAAATGCCTTGTCATTTGAGGAGTTAGTCTCTATTCTGTTGCAGGAGGATGAGTCAAGGCAAAACATGTCCATTATGTGTGTTGCAAATCAAGCTTTCCTGGCTAGTCAGAAGGACAAAGGAAAATGGAGCTCTTCAAGTAGTAAGCAAAAATCTGCTAATTCTACACAATCGAAGAGGGAAGACAAAGAGGAAAAGAAATCAGAAAAGCAGAAATTGTTTTTCAAGTATTGTAAAGAAAATCATCATATCACAAAGAACTGTCCAAAACTGGCTGCTAAAGAGGCAAAGAAGAAAGAGGCTCGAATGGTTGTTCGAGAAGCCTCTACACCAAAAATAGAGTATGCTAATCTTGTGCACGAAGAAGAATGGGCGTTTACTATTGTTTGCAATTTTGACCCATCTTCTCATGAGCAATGCATGTCTGCACTAGACTCAGATGTTTGGTACTTTGACAGTGGGGCGACCAAACATATTACCTCGCAGCACAGTTTCTTCTCTTCACTCCAGCCTCCCTACAGGGAATACTGTTACATGCACCAACAACTCCTCTTATCCTGTTATGGGAATTGTTAAGATCATTTTGACTACTGCTGATGGTAGTTCTTTCACTTTGTCAGATGCTTTGTTTGTGCTAGGGATCAAGGAAAATCTCTTATCAATTTCCGCATTAGCCAAGATTGGCTTGGTTGTGAACTTTGTTGATGACAGATGTACAGTTCATGATCTATCAAATGGCGATGTGATTATTGCTTCTGGCATTTTATGTCGTGGGCTGTATAAGCTCATAGACTATGAAAGATCTGTAAATGATTCGGCATGTGTAGTACATGATTCTCAAGCTATGTCTGATGCAAAGCTTTGGAATGCACGCTTTGGTTATCTGAATTTTGCTAGTTTGCTACGCCTGCAAAAATTTGAAATGGTGTCCTCTTTGCCCAAACTTGAGGCACCCGAAAAACATGTTTGTGAAGGCTGTATTTTGGGTAAAATGCATCGTTCTTCCTTCCCAAAACATGGTTCAGTTTGGGCTACTCAGAAATTGCAGCTTGTACATAGTGATGTCTGTGGTCCTATGTAGACACCTTATTTTGGAAGTTATCTTTACCTCGTGACTTTCATCGATGATTTTTCCAAGCATGCATGGGTATATCCGTTGAAGGCAAATTCTGAAGTGTTCATGTGCTTCAAACAGTTTTTGGTTTTGGTTGAAAATCTGTCAGCATGTAAAATAGACACCCTCTGTTCTGATCGAGGGGGGGAATATATGTCTTCTGACTTTAATGCATTTCTGGCTGAACGTGGGATAAAACATCAGTGTACAATGCCATATACACCTCAACATAATGGAGTTGCTGAGGGAAAGAAAACTTCACTCATGGAGACGGCGAGGTGTATGGTCAAGAGTCATGCTTTTCCACATAGTTTCTAGGTTGAGGCTATCATGTATGCAGCATATGTACTTAACATGTGTCCCACTAAAGCGCTGTAGTCTATCACTCCATATGAGGCTTGGCATGATCCCATCTGTTGCTCATCTACATGTTTTTGGTTGTTTGGCATATGCATTAGTGCTTGAACAACATCATAGAAAATTGGATGATAAAGTAGTAAAATGTATTTTTGTTGGGTACAGTTCTGAAAGTAAAGGCTATCGTCTGTATCATCTACAGACTAAATGCATTCTGGTTAGCTGTGATGTTTTTTTTGTGGAAGATGCTATTCAGCCATTGCTTTCATGTACTAAGGAGACATCTGTTAGCTCTAAAGACATGTATGATACTTTGCTGCCTCTTTTTACAGGTGGACAGTCTAGTGCTGATCTTAATGAGGCAACTTCTCAGCCTTTGCAGGTTTCATGTGATGATGTAGGTCATCCCATTTCTGATGTAGATTTACATGATGCACTTGTTGATGAGAGAGCTGGCATTGAGGAGGCAAAAACTGTGCCAAAATGGCTGGTGTAGACTTTGCATGACAGCAAATTAGATGCACCTCTGTCATATCACACTCGATCAGGCTCTCATAGTGCCTCTTTTGCATCAGATTGCTATGCTATGGCTGCATCTAGTCTCTGCGATGAGAATGAGCCTATTTCATTTGACGAAGCACAAAATTCAAAAAATTGGATGGTTGCTATGCAATCTGAATATGATGCTATAATGAAGAACGGTACTTTGTCTTTATGTGAGTTGCCTCCTGGCAAGAAGGACATTGGCACTAAGTGGGTTTACAAGCTGAAGCATAAGCCTCATGGAACAATTGACACTTATAAGGATAAGCTTGTTGCAAAGGGTTATGCACAGGAAAGAGGCATTGATTTTGATGAGACCTATGCACCTACATGCCGTATGACTACTGTTTGGAGCATCTGTGCACTTGCAGCCCATCCTGGTTGGAATGTACATCAGTTGGACATTAAAACTGCATTTCTGAATGGTGACTTGCATGATAAGTGATGTTTTTCAGCCTTGTGGCTTTGTGGAGAAAGGGCATGAAAACCAAGTGTGTAGGTTAAAGAAGGCATTATATGGTTTAAAGCAAGCACCACGTGCTTGGTATGAGAAGATACATGGCTATCTGATTGCACATGGTTTTGAGAACAATCCAACTAAAAGCAAACTTTATATGTTAAGCATGCTAGTGATGTGCTTCTGATAATTGTTGTCTATGTTGACGACATGCTGCTCACTAGTCCTATTGAGAAGCATATTGCTGATTTTAAGGCTGATTTGCATGTCTCATTTGAGATGTCTAATTTGGGGCATTTGCATCACTATTTGGGCATTCAATTTATGCAAGTTGATTGTGGAAATGGCTTTGTGTCAAACGAAATATATTGACACATTATTGTAGCATTTTGGCCTTGAAGCTTGTAAGCCTATTGGCACTCCTATGGAGACAAGTTTACGATTGAGTCTTCATGATGCTGGAGATGCATTTGATGTTGTCCTCTATCAACAGGCTATTGGATGCCTGATTTACTTATGCATTACTCGACCAGATATACAGTTTAGTGTCTCACAAATGAGCAGGTTTATGCATTGCCTAGGAGTCAAGCATTGGCAGGCAGTTAAGCGCATCTTTTGCTACTTGAGTGGTACCTGGCTACTTGGTTTGTTTTATCCCAAGGGGGGATCACTACCGCCAGATTTGCATGCTTTTTTTGACTCTGATTGGGCTGGTTGCTATGACACTCGTGTGTCCACTAGTGGCTTTTGCTTCATGCTTGGTTGCTCATGTATATCTTGGTTAAGCAAGAAGCAGCCTACTTTGGACACTTCTAGTTGTGAGGTTGAGTATAGGGAAGCTTTCACAGCGACTGTTGAGTGTGTGTGGCTCAAACACCTTATGGCTAATTTGGGTGTTGGTTAGTCTTTTGCCACCACCATCTTCACCGACAGTTAGAGCGCATTGGCAATTGCGAGGAACCCTATGTTCCATGCTCGCACTAAGCACATTGAGGTGCATTATCATTATGTCAGGGAGAGGTTCTCTGCTGGGGAGATCAGCTTGGCATATGTGCCCACACAGGAGAAAGCAGACCTTTTCACGAAGGCTTTGCCTAAGGAGAAGTTTGAAGCTTTGCGCAAAGCTTTGGGATTACTTCCTTTTGTGGAATGGTTTCCACATAGCTTGGAACTTCCTTATACATGAGTGCCGACTACTTGTTCACTGCATCACTCCCAGGGGGGATTTTTTGATATATTTAGGTAGTGATGTGTGTGAACACTCTAGGGTTGTCGTGGAACTTTTTCCCGCTTTAGGAGGTTTTTTTCCGTCGACTTGTAAATATCCCTATTGCCATAATGGGCTACTTATCTTTGTACATTCTCTAGTAATTCATTCAGTATTGTGTGTTGTGCTCCAAGCTTCTTCTTCTTCCTTGTGCTGTTCATGTGCTTCCGCAGACTTCTAACTCCAACACACACACACACACACACACACACACACACACAGAATGTTGCAGACCTTTTCACAAAGGCTCTACTAAGGGAGAATTTTGAATCTTTCCATAAAGTTTTGGGCTTACTTCCTTTTGTGGATTGATTCCATATAGCTTGGAATTTCCTTATACATGAGTGCCAACTCCTTGTTCATGCTAAGATATCAAGGTCAACATGTGATGATCCAGATGACAAGTATCACTTTTTCATTTCTTTGACATGTATAGTGGTCACGCCAATATATGTCAGGGATACTTCATTGAGACTTACTAGATTTATCTACTGAGAGTGATGGCACATTTGTTTCTTGCCAGCTCACTCATTTGTGGACATTAGGATTCTCCTTATGTACTTTTCTTTATATATTTCACTTGTTGAATTGTTGTTTTAGGTCATTTTTGTATATTCCTTTTATGTAATAGAAGAAGAAGAAGAAGAAGAAGAAGAAGAAGAAGAAGAAGAAGAAGAAGAAGAAGAAGAAGAAGATTATTATTCTTCCTTGCCTCAATCTATGTGTGTGCTCCTCTTTGATTGTGAGAGTGTGTGTGTGAGCTCTCTTCGTTATCTCCTTCCTCATGACATGGTATCAGAGCTAGTGTGGCTATAGAAGGTGTGGAGAAAGCACAATTCAAAAATGACTTCAGATTGCTACAAAGATGAGCATGAAGGTAGAAGGCCTCAAAATATTTTCAAGGTAGAAGACATCTCGACCTCGGTTTGGAGCCGGTGAGGTCAAAACCATAGAAAAACTAGATCAGTTTGCAAAACTGTAACTTACAATCTATTTGGCAACACTCATGTATTCTAGATCCAGAATTTCAAGCAGTTCCGTGTACTGTTGATACATGAAAACTGTGTTTTTGTGAGATTGAACTATCACGTCAAAGTGTGGTAGTGTTCAAGCAGAAATGCTACTTGTAATGTTTTTGCAGTGTTGTGAATTGCTGCAGAAATGGCAAATGTGGATGGAATGAGTGAACAAGTAATGAGCAATAAGCTAAACAAGAAAAACTCCCAAGCTTGGAGATTTAGAATGATGAATTTCCTCATGGAAAAAGGCTACTGAAAGTACATCGAAGGAGAGAATGAAATTGCTCCACAATTACTAGAGAGGAACCAGACTGCGGACTAGTTAAGAGCATATGAGGAATGGAATCAAGGAGAACGAAAGGTAATGTATTGGCTATCTCTTAGCATATAGGATAGCATGATTGGTCACACACAAGATGCCAAGACTCAAAAAGAGGCTTGGAACAGTTTGGTCATATTGTATGAGTCCAATACAAAGGCGTGGAAATTGCAACTCAAGAAGGAGCTGCATGCATTGGAGAAAAAGGGCATGTCGATAAGTGACTACACCCTGAAAATCAAAAGCATATATGAGTCACTTGCATCTATGGGTGTAAATGTAGATGATGATGATAAGGTGAAAGTGTGCCTTCGTGGTCTAGGAGCTTCATATAAGTAGTTCATAACTTCCATACAGACTAGGGAAAATATTCTGAATTTGTTGATCTGGTGTCTATGTTGATTATTAAAGAAAAGAATCTTGGTGAGGACTCAAATTCACAAGGAAAACGTAGTTCTGAGCAATTATTCTACTCTGGCAAAGGAAGAGGCAGAGGTAGAGGCTTCGGAAGTGGAAGAGGATATAATGACCAAGACCAAGGTCAACAATAGAATCATGCAGGAGGTAGAGGATAATTTTGAGGCAATGGGAGCCAAAGAGACCTCAAAAATTTCCAAAGAAATGATTTAGGTAATGATAGTAAAGGATGCTGGTATTGTGGTAAACCTAGACACTTTGAACGTGATTGTAGGTTGAAGAATCAAAATAATAGAAGGGAACAAAACAACTATGCATCCACAAGTGCAGATGATTCTGAGAAGCTGTTCATGGTCCAACATCACATGATGAATATGATGTGTGCTGATGTTTCAAAATCGAATGGTAATGTTTGGTATGTTGATTCAGGTGCTTCAAATCACATAACCAGCCATGCTTAATGGTTTAGTAGTTTGCAAAAATTGCCAGTCCCTGGATATGTTGAAACAAGTGATGATACATCACACCCTATTGAGCATACATGAAACATAGCACTGTCTATGGAGGATGGAAAGGTAAAACATCTTGCTGATGTGCTACATGTTCCAAATATAACAAAGAATCTGGTTTCTATTGGACAAATGGTTGACCAGGGACTACAAGTCAGGTTTAATGTTGATGGGCTATATGTAGAAGAGTACAAAGAGGACGGAAGATTGATTGCCAAAGGAAACAAAGTGGGCAGGATATACACCATAAATGTGAAAATTCCTGAAATGACTACAACCATGTTTGCAAAAGGTACAGAAGTTATTGCCGATATAGAGATCTGGCATAAACGAATTGGACATGCAAATCTGGAGAGGATGAAATTGATGCAGTCAAAGGAGATTGCCAATGGACTACCAAATTTCAAGGTTGTATAGATGCAAAAGGTATGTGCAACATGTCAATTTGGTAAACAATCAAGAGCATCATTTTCACATGACAAGCATGTTAGTGAGGGTGTACTAGAAATAGTACATACAGATGTTTGGGGTCTTGCAAAGACCATATCTATGGGTGGTTGCAGGTTTAATGTTACTTTTATTGATGAACATACACACAAAGTATGGGTATATTTCATGAAAGAGAAGAGTGAGGTGTTCACTCACTTCCAGAATTTTAAGGCTATGGCAGAAAAGCAGATAGGAAAATATATTCAGATATTAAGGTCTGATGGAGGAGATGAATGCATGTCAAATGACTTCAATAAATTTCTTAAAAGTCATGGAATTCAACCTCAATTTTCATTCAAGTACACACCACAACAGAATGATTTTGTTGAATGCAAAAATAGACACATTGCAAAAATAAAAAGAGCTTTGATGGTTAAGAAGAATATGCCTCATTGTTATTGGGCACAAGCTATGCATATTGCCGTATACATCATGAAAATAACTCCAACTATTGCTATACATCAAGTTACACCTCAAGAGAAGTTTACAGGTAAAAAGCCAAACTTATCACATATGAAAGTATTTGGCTATATTGCATATCTACATGTTCTAGATGAGTTAAGGATGAAGCTTGATCCAAAAGTAGAAAAATATATCTTCATTGGGTACTCCATTGAGAAAAAGGGGTATAAATGTTATAACCCACTCCCAGGATAGGTGAAGGTAAGCAAAGATGTGGATTCTGGTGAAATGTCAAGCTTCTATGCAAATGCCAAAGATGGAATTGATCTTGAACCAAATGACAAAGGAAATGCTGAAAAATCAAGTGCAAAATCTCACATTTTGAGTGGACGAGATGCATCACCAAGCAATTGCAAAAGGCTTTGTATGGGGTTAAACAAGCCCCTCGTGCTTGGTATGCAAGGATTGTTGACTACTTAACCACCATTGGGTTTTCTATATGTGATGTAGATCATTCACTATATGCAAGGAAGGGTGATGATGACATCATGATTGTGGCTATTTATGTTGATGACTTGATCATAGGTGGTGATAATCAAGGAAGCATTAAAGAGGTAAAACAACTCCTTATGCACAAATTTGACATGAAAGATCTTGGTGTGCTGTGCTATTTCTTGGGCATTGAGTTTGTACATACAGAAACAGGTATATGGATGTCACAAAGGCAATATGTCTTGAACAAAAGTATGGTATGGCTGATTGTAAGTCGATTTCTATGCCATTAGATCAAAATTTGAAGTTGGATACTACATCAGGTGAAACATTGGAAAATGCTACTATGTACATGAAAATTGTGGGAAGTTTGATATTTTTGATATATCTCAAAATTACAAGGCCTAATATAAGCTACACGTTTGGACTTGAAAGTCAATTTATGTAGGTTCCAAGGAAGCTGCATTTAGATGCTTTGAGGTGCACTCTACGTTATGTGAGTGCTAGTTTGGATTATGCATTTGCTTATGAAGCTGGTGTAGATTTGGAGGTTCATGGATACACCAATGCAAATTGTGCTCGTAGCATTTTTGATATAAGATCTACTAGTGGCGTTCTATTCCCACTTGGGAGTGTAGCTATTACATGGAGCAGTAAGAAGCAACCCACTGTTGCTTTGTTGAGTACAGAGGCTGAGTATAGAGGTGCTGTAATGGCAACATGTGAGGCATCGTGGCTAGAGATGCTACTTGCAGATTTAGGTGTGGAAGTGCAAAAGCATATCACCATCTATTGTGATAATCTTAGTAGCATACAGTTAGCACGGAACCCTATTTTCCATGCTAGAATAAAGCATACGAGGTACATTATCACTTCATCAGAGAAAAGGTCTTGTTTATGTGAGAACAGATGAGCAGGTTGCTGATATTTTCATTAAAGCACTTGGAGTAGAGAAGCTGAAGAAGGTTTGAAAGATGCTTGGATTAGAGGACATGACATTGAGCTTGAGGGGGAGTGTTGAGATATCAAGCTTGTCACGAGGAAGGAGATAAGGAAGAGAGCTCACACACACACTGATGGAGAGTGTTAATCTCCAAAAGAACAACCTACTCTTGAAGTTAGAACACCTCTATATCAAGAGTAAGTCAAAACCTTCACTAATTTAAAGGTCCAATCTCCAAATTATCAAAAGTTGACAAATTCTGTGAAGAAGATGAAACACAGAAAGTCTGCTGCACAATTTCTTCTCATTGACCTATCAAACATGTAAAGTTTTCTATGAAATTTTGTATGGAGTGTCGCCTAGAGATTGCGCACCTCCTCCAAGTTAAAGTTCTCAAAAAAGTTTAGTATAACTTGAGAAATCAGCTTCACAAGTTACCTATGTCTGAATCTGTACTTCTGAGAAGTCGATTTAGACACCCCTAACTTCTTAACTTCAATTCTCTCAGTACAATACCCGTTTAAGCAAATGCTTCTAGCCACGAGTAGATCACCTTCCAACTTAAAGATTAAGTGCTTACTTGCACAAAACTTTAAACTATGGAGTGAGAACTGACCAAAAGATTAAAATCGAAATTTGCGCCTGTTTCAGAGAACTGTGAACATTCAACACATATGAATGTTCCTACTAACAATTCTCCTAGCCTGTTTGCAATTAGACTCTGAAACTCAGGTCACAGGCTCATTAACTAACAACTTAGATATCCTCAAAAGGATTTCTCAATTGATCAAACACAGACGGAGCAGACACGAAAAGATCGGGCGCAATATTTTTCCATTAACTCAGAAAATTACAGTTGAGTGATGAGAGGAAACTCAACTAACTTTTCACATGTCTCTTGACATCTATCTTCCTCATTCTTGACTTCTATCTATTCTCACATATGCTCTCATATCACGCCTCGACATTTTCATGGTATTTATAGATAAATTTGTACAAATCTATGACTAATCAAAGATCTAAGTGAACTATGTACATATGTGTACATTCCTCACATACTCTGAATGTGTCTTCCTTCCAAGCTTTGAGAACTGATCTCATCTCTCATTCTTTAGTCTTCAAACATTCAATTGGTGATTGATCTGCACCAACAACTCCCCCTCAATCATCAATTGAGGTTTTCTCTGTCTTCTTTATACCTGCCATGTCTTTGAACCTTTGTAACTTTGGTCCATCCAAGCTTTTTGTAAGCATATCAGCTATCTGGTCTTTTGTTGAAGTATGGATTACTTCAATCTCTTTATCCATCACCTTCTCTCTTAGAAAGTGATACTGAATCTCAATATGTTTGGTCCTGGCATGAAAAACAGGATTAGCAGCTAAATACAATGAACTCATGTTATCTCCATATATAATTGGTACCCCATGCATAATGTCAAGACTCTTCATCAAGGTCTTGAGCCAAATCACTTCTTTTGCAGCTTCAACCATGCCTTTATACTCAGCTTCTGTAGAAGACAAAGCAACTGTATGTTGCTTCTTAGAGCACCATGAGATAAGTTTATCTCCCACATAACACATATATCCAAAGGTTGACCTTCTATCATCTGGATTACCTGCCCAATCTGCATCACTATAAATTTTGATATTTGTATCTGAGGTAAACCCATAATACAAACCTTCATTGAGTGTACCCTTAATGTACCTCAACACTCTTTGTCCTGCAATCCAATGTTCTTTCCTAGGACAATGCATGAATTGAGACAAAACCCCTACTGCATATGATAAATCAGGTCTAGTTAGAGTAGCATAGATAAGGCTACCAACCAAACTCTGATATTGTCTCATGTCTTTGAGTTCTTCACCTCCAAACTTACTCAATTTGTGATTCACCTCCATTGGTGTAGGTGCTACCCTGCAATCATCCATTTTAAACTTGATTAACAAGTTATTCAAGTACCTTTCTTGGGTCACAAATACTCCATGTTGAGTATATGTAATCTCCATGCCCAAGAAGTATGACAAGTCTCCCAAGTCACTTATCTTGAACTCTTTTTCCATTTGCCTCTTGAGTCTTTGTATTCCTTCCTCATCTGTACCTGTAAGAATTATATCATCAACATATATGCACATGTATATGAAACCATTATCACTTGCTTTGACAAGCAAGCTACTATCTGCTTTAGACACCTGAAATCCAAGTTCCTTTAGGAACTTCACAAGTCTATAGTTCCATGCCCTTGGGGCCTGCTTCAAACCATACAAAGCTCTCTTGAGCTTACACACATGATCTGGATACCTTGTATCTCTGAATCCTTGAGGTTGCTCCATGAATACATCATCTGAAATATAACCATTCAAAAAAGCATTTTTTACATCAAGTTGACATAACTTCCAACCTTTACATGCAGCAATAGCAATAAGAGTCCTGATGGTTGTCATCTTTGCCACAGGACTATAGGTCTCATCATAATCAATACCATATGTCTGAGCAAAGCCTTTGACAACAAGTCTAGCTTTGTATCTAGACACACTTCCATCTGCAAACCTCTTGGTTTTATAAACCCATTTGCATCCAATGATTTTCTGACTATTTGGTTTAGGAACCAAATCCCAAGTTTGATTCTCCAATAGTGCATCATATTCTTCCTGCATAGCACTCTCCCATTTTTCCTTACCTTTTGCCTCTTCATATGTAGAAGGGTCTTCATCTGTATTCACCATATAAGCATAATCTTTTGTGGCTAAAAATGAAGTATCATAACTATACCTTGTAGGTTGCCACCTATTTCTTGATGACCTTCTGAGTTCTCCACTCCTTGAGGTTTCTGGCTCTTCACATTCAGGATCAAATCTTGGTGTCTCTTCCACTTCAACCTGCACTTCATTATTCTCTTGCTCATCAAATATCTGAACTTTTGATTTACCTTTTCTTTGACTCACTTCTTCTTCATCATCTGTATTGATTTTGATTGTACCTGCATACCAAGTGCTTTGTTCATCAAATGTAACATCTTTAGAAACCATAAATTGCTTTGTAGATGGACTCCACAATCTATAGCCCATCTGCTTGTCATCATAGCCAATGAAAACATACTTTTCAGCTTTGGGTTCCAATTTGTGTCTTAATTGTGATGGCACATATGCATATGCCACACACCCAAAAACTCTGCAATGATCTAAGGTAGGTCTCTTACCCCACCAAGCCTCATATGGTGTCATACCCTGCAAGGCTTTACATGGTAACCTATTGACCAAATAAGTGGCTCTATTTACAGCCTCAGCCCATAAGTAATTAGGGCAATTTTTCTCCTTCATCATGGATCTTGCAAACTCAACAAGAGTTCTATTTCTCCTTTCTGCAACACCATTTTGTTGAGGAGAGTACCTGCAAGTAACTTCCCTTTTTATACCTGCATTCCATAAGTAATCACTGAACTCATTAGAGAAATACTCTCCCCCTCCATCTGACCTTAGTCTTTTCAACTTATGACCTGTAATTCTTTCTGCATATGTATGATAGTGTTTAAATGTATTAAACACTTCTGACTTATCTTTGATCACATAGATAGTGATCCATCTAGTAGCATCATCAACATAAATCACATAATACCTTGATCCATTTATACTGAAATCTTTTGATGGTCCCCACACATCTGTGTGTACCAACTCAAGCTTCTTTTGAGTGCATAAAACCATGCTTGGAATAAGAAGTCTTATGAGCCTTACCTAATTGACATGCCTCACATTTGTATGTCATATGTTGACTTGCAACATTAGGCAATCCAAGCACTGAACCATTGTTAACCATATCTTTAATACCTCTTTCATTGAAATGTCCAAGCCTCTTGTGCCAAAGATCTAACTCAGAGATCTTATGTCCTCCATATGTGAACATAGCATGACCAATATTACCTTGAATCTTCAATGTAAATAATCTTCCTTCCTTTTTCCCTGAAACAATCTGTTTATACCCTTGACTAGGGTCTTCCACATATACTCCATCATTAGTGAACCTTACTTCATATCCCTTTTCAACAATTTGTCCTACACTTATCAAATTCTTAGGGATTGTAGGAACATACAAGACCTTACTCAATAAGGTGCTACCATCCTTGGCCTTCACTGATCCAATTGACTTCACATTGTGCTTTGTGTTGTCACCTGTCTGAACAACATGATTAAAAACATTATTCTCCAAATCAGTCATCAAGGATATATTACCACTCAGGTGATTGCTACACCCTGAGTCAATGTAGAAGACTCTCTGATCTTCACTCTGCCTTTCACAAGTTGCATTCATTATCAATGTTGAATCCTCCTTTTGATCTGAAGCATAATTGTAGTAGGTGTTGTTATATTGTTGACTTTGGAATCCTCTACCTGCATTTCTTCCAAAGTAACTCCTACCACCTCTGCCTCTGAAATTACTTCTTTGATTTCTGCCACCTCTTCCTCTTGAATTATAATTTTGATTATATCCATTATTACTCTGAGTATTGTGCCAACAATCATTAGCTAAGTGATTTGTCTTACCACAAATCCAGCAAGCTTTGCCTCCATCTTTGTTGTTCCTGCCTCTTCCTCTACCTTTGCCACCTCCTCTTCCTCTTAGGAAGTTGGCTTGAGTAGTTGTTCCTTCATCTTCATTTACTTGTTGCTTTCCTTTGCTATTCTTCTTCTTGTCCTTTGAGTACATTGCATGACCTGCACTCTTGTCACCATCTCCTTTAACATCCTGCTCAAATGTTAGCATATGACCTAACAATTGATTTAAATCAGGAGTGAAATGGTCAAGTGATAACTCTGTAGACAAAATAAATGGCTTCCATTTGTCATCACCTCTCAATCCTGTAAGGATTTGCCTTACCAACTTATCTTCCTCAATGTCTTCATCAACAGCTCCTAAAGCATCTGCAATATCTTTCATCCTTGTTACATAGTCTGAAATAGATTGAGAGGCCTTCTTCCTAAAAGTTGTAAACTCTGCCCATAAGGATGCCTTCCTTGACTTTGTAGTATTCTGGAAATGCTCCTCCAAAGCATTCCATATGTCAGTTGCACTTTCAAGACCTCGAATATGAGGTAACAAGTAATCATTGACTCCCATATAGATAATGCTCCTAGCTTGAGCATCTTTCTTCATCCAATTTTTCAATTCTGCTAATTCTTCCCTAGTTGGAACACTAGGATCTCTGAACTGTGGCTTCTCTTCTTCTCCTGTGATGTAACCAATTAAACCTTTGCTCATAAGATGAGCTTCCATCCTCATTGACCATGCAGGATAGTTTTCCCTATCCAATTTCTCTATCTGAAGAGAATCTCCCATCTTGTGTCCACCTGTGTATTGAAATCTTCAAGCTTTACAAACAATGTATGTACCTTTACTTTGAATTAGACTCCTTTTGTCCTTCTTGATGTCGTATGGTCTCCTCCTCTTGCTTTGTCTTCAAACTTTCACCTTTTAGTTCTTCAATTGTTGAATTTCTTGAATCTGCAGCAGTCGGGATCCTCCTTTCCTTGATTTGATGTCTCCTGCTCTGATACCACTGATGGAGAGTGTTAATCTCCAAAAGAACAACCTACTCTTGAATTTAGAACACCTCTATATCAAGAGTAAGTCAAAACCTTCACTAATTTAAAGGTCCAATCTCCAAATTATCAAAAGTTGACAAATTCTGTGAAGAAGATGAAACACAGAAAGTCTGCTGCACAATTTCTTCTCATTGACCTATCAAACATGTAAAGTTTTCTATGAAATTTTGTATGGAGTGTCGCCTAGAGATTGCGCACCTCCTCCAAGTTAAAGTTCTCAAAAAAGTTTAGTATAACTTGAGAAATCAGCTTCACAAGTTACCTATGTCTGAATCTGTACTTCTGAGAAGTCGATTTAGACACCCCTAACTTCTTAACTTCAATTCTCTCAGTACAATACCCGTTTAAGCAAATGCTTCTAGCCACGAGTAGATCACCTTCCAACTTAAAGATTAAGTGCTTACTTGCACAAAACTTTAAACTATGGAGTGAGAACTGACCAAAAGATTAAAATCGAAATTTGCGCCTGTTTCAGAGAACTGTGAACATTCAACACATATGAATGTTCCTACTAACAATTCTCCTAGCCTGTTTGCAATTAGACTCTGAAACTCAGGTCACAGGCTCATTAACTAACAACTTAGATATCCTCAAAAGGATTTCTCAATTGATCAAACACAGACGGAGCAGACACGAAAAGATCGGGCGCAATATTTTTCCATTAACTCAGAAAATTACAGTTGAGTGATGAGAGGAAACTCAACTAACTTTTCACATGTCTCTTGACATCTATCTTCCTCATTCTTGACTTCTATCTATTCTCACATATGCTCTCATATCACGCCTCGACATTTTCATGGTATTTATAGATAAATTTGTACAAATCTATGACTAATCAAAGATCTAAGTGAACTATGTACATATGTGTACATTCCTCACATACTCTGAATGTGTCTTCCTTCCAAGCTTTGAGAACTGATCTCATCCCTCATTCTTTAGTCTTCAAACATTCAATTGGTGATTGATCTGCACCAACACACACTCCCACTCTCAAGGAGAAGCACACACACAGATTGAGGCAAGGAAGAATGTTCTTCTTCTTCATTTTCTATTACATAAAAGGCATGTACAAGAATGACCTAAAAACAAGAATACAACAAGTGCAATATATAAAGACGAGTACATAAGGAAAAACCTAATGTCCGCGAATGAGTGAGCTGGCAAGAAACAAATGTGCCATCACTCTCGATAGATAAATCTAATAAAGCTCAATAAAGTATCCCTGACATATACCGGTGTGACCACTATACATGTCAGAGAAACGAAAAACTGGTACGTGTCATCCTGGATCATCACATGTTGAGCTTCATATCTCAACACTCCCCCTCAAGCTCAATGCCATATCCTGTAATCCAAGCATCTTCCGAAACTTCTTCAACTTCTCAGCTCCAAGTGCTTTGGTGAAAATATCAGCAACTTGCTCATCTGTTCTCACATAAACAAGATCAATATCACCTGCTAATACCTTCGCTCTGATGAAGTGATAATGTACCTCGATATGCTTTGTTCTAGCATGGAAAACAGGGTTCCGTGCTAACTGTATGCTGCTAAGATTATCACAATAGATAGTGATAGGCTTTTGCACTTCCACACCTAAATCTGCAAGTAACATCTCCAGCCATGATGCCTCACATGCTGCCATTGCAGCACCTCTATACTCAGCCTCTGTACTTGACAAAGCAACAGTGGGTTGCTTCTTACTGCTCCATGTAATAGCTGCACCTTCAAGTGAGAAAAGAAAGCCACTAGTAGATCTTCTATTTGGAGTACTACCAGCCCAATCTGCATCGGTGTATCCATAAACCTACAAATCTACACCAGCTTCATAAAACAATGCATAATCCAAAGTAGCACTCACATAACATAGAGTGCGCCTTTGAGCATCCAAATGTGGCTTCCTGGGAACCTGCATAAACTGACTTTCAAGTCCAACAGTATAACTTAGATCAGGCCTTGTAATTGTGAGATATATAAGACTTCCCACAATTTTCCTGTACATAGTAGCATTTTCCAATGCTTCACCTGATGTAGTATCCAATTTCAAATTATGATCTAATGGCATAGAAATTGGCTTACAATCAGCCATACCATACTTTCGCAGCATATTCAAGGCATATTGCCTTTGTGACATCCATATACCTATTTCTATATGTATAAACTCAATGCCCAAGAAATAGCACATCACACCAAGATCTTTCATGTTGAATTCCTGCATAAGAAGTTTCTTTACCTCTTTGATGTTTTCTTCATTATCACCACCTACAATCAGGTCATCAACATAAATAGCCACAATAGTGATGCCATCATCAGCCTTCCTTGCATATAGTGAGTGATCTGCATCACACATAGAGAACCCAATGCTAGTTAAGTAATCAGCAATCCTTGCATGCCATGCACGAGGGGCTTGCTTCAGCCCATACAAAGCCTTTTGCAACCTACAAACATATTCTGGATGCTTTGAATCTTCATATCCTTGTGGCTGGTCCATATAAACTTCTTCCTGTAATTCACCATGTAGGAAAGCATTCTTCATATCCATCTGATGCAAAGTCCATCCTTTTGCTGTAGCTAATGCAACAAGTGTTCTGACATTAGACATTTTAGCTACAGGGCTGAATGTTTCCTCATAATCAATGCCATATGTCTGTGCATATCCTTTAGCTACCAATCGTGCTTTATACCTGCTTATGCTACCATCAACATTATGCTTTACCTTGTAAACCCATTTACAACCTATGGGTTTCTTTCCTTGCGGCAATGGAACCAGCTTCCATGTATCATTTCCATAAAGTGCAGCCATCTCCTCATCCATAGCTTTTTCCCAATCTGCATTACCAATTGCATCTTCAAAGCAAGAAGGTTCAACATCTTGTATTACCTTTGTCATGTAGGCACAATGGCGAGCCATGTAACTATTATATGTCAATCGTTGCACTGAATTACGCATCCTCCCAGATCTTCTTGGTCTTGGGTCACTTCTCCTTGTATCATCTGCATGTGCCCTTCTTACTCCTGGAATCTTCACAAAGGGCAATCCAAGTTCCTCATCAAGACTCTTTTCTGAACCGCTTGAATCTCCATCAACGTCTTCAAAACCTGCACATGTTTTATGACTAGCAGAAAGCTTTTCTTTACCTTTCTTGGGTGTATTTGATGAATTTGCTAGACTAAAATTGCCACGTAATCTTCCACTCCATGGATTTGAGTTGGAACTATTGCTTGGTGATGCATCTGGTCCACTCAAAACCTGAGATTCTGCACTTGATTTTTCAGCCTTTTCTTTGTCATTTGGTTCAAGGCTCAGTCCTTCTTTGGCATCTGCATAGAAGCTTGACATTTCATCAAATACCACATCTCTGCTCACCTTTACCTGTCGTGTGAGTGGGTTATAACATTTATATCCCTTTTGCTCAAGGGAGTATCCAATGAAGACACACTTTTTTGCTTTTGGATCAAGCTTCATCCTCAATTCATCTGGGACATGTACATATGCAATACAACAAAAAACTTTCAGATGTGATAAGTTTGGCTTTTTACCTGTAAACTTCTCTTTAGGTGTAACTTGATGTACAGTAGCAGTCGAAGTTCTGTTCATGATGTATACAGCAGTATGCACAGCTTCTGCCCAATAACAATGAGGCATATTCTTCTCAGCCATTAAGGCTCTTGCTATTTCTGCAATATGTCTGTTTTTGCGTTTAGCAACACCATTCTGTTGTGGTGTGTACCTGCATGAAAACTGGTGCCAAATTCCATGATTTTTTAGAAAACTGCTGAACTCATTTGACATGTATTCACCTCCTCCATCAGATCTTAATGTCTGAATGTACTTCCCTGTCTGCTTTTCCACCATAACTTTAAAATTCTGGAAGTGAGTGAACACCTCGCTCTTCTCTTTCATGAAATATACCCATACTTTGCGTGTATGATCATCAATGAAGGTAACATAAAACCTGCAACCACCCATAGATGTGGTCTTTGCTGGACCCCAAACATCTGTATGTACTACTTCTAGTACATTCTCACTAACATGCTTGTCATGTGGAAATGATGCTCTTGACTGTTTACCGAATTGACATGCTGCACATACCTTTTGCATTTCTACAACTTTGAAATTTGGTAGTTCATGGACAATCTCCTTTGACTGCATCATTTTCAGCCTTTGCAAGTTTGCATGTCCAATCCGTTTGTGCCATATCTCTATATCTGCAATAACTCCTGCACCTTTTGCAAACATGGCTACATTCATTTCAGGAATCTTCACATTTAAGGTGAACATCCTACCCACTTTGTTTCCTTTGGCAACCAATCGTCCATCCTGCTTGTACTCTTCTACATATAATCCATCAGCATTGAACCTGACTTGTAATCCCTGGTCAACCATTTGTCCAACAGAAACCAGATGCTTTGTTATATTTGGAACATGCAGCACATCAACGAGATGTTTTACCTTTCCGTCCTCCATAGACAATGCTATGTTTCCTGTATGCTCAATAGGATGCGATGTATCATCACCTATTTCAACATATCCAGGAACTGGCATTTTCTGCAAACTACTAAACCATTCTGCATGACTGGTCATGTGATTTGAAGCACCTGAATCAACATACCAGACATTATCATTCGATTTTGAAACACCAGCAGACATCGTATTCATCATGTGATGTTGAACCATAAACAACTTCTTAGAATCATCTGCACTTGTGGATGCATAATTGTTTTGCTGCCTTCTGTTATTTTGATTCTTTAACCTGCAATCACGTTCAAAGTGTCCAGGTTTACCACAATTCCAACATACTTTACTATCATTACCTGAATCATTTCTTTGTAAATTTCTGCGACCTCTTTGGCTCCCCTTGCCTCGAAACTGTTCTCTTCCTCCTGCATGATTCTGTTGTTGTCCTTGGTCTTGGTTACTGTTTCCTCTTCCACTTCCAAAACCTCTACCTCTGCCTCTTCCTCTGCTAGAGTAGAATACCTGCTCAGAATTGGGCTTTCCTTGGGAGTTTGAGTCCTCACCAAGATTCTTTTCTTCAATAATCAGCATAGATACCAAATCAGCAAAATTCGGAATATTTTCCCTGGTCTGTATAGAAGTTCTGAACTGCTTATATGTAGCTCCTAGACCACGAAGGCACACTTCCACCTTATCATCATCATCTACATTCACGCCAATAGATGCAAGTGACTCACATATGCTTTTGATTTTTAGAGTGTAGTCACTTACCGACATGCTCTTTTTCTCCAATGTATGCAGCTCGTTCTTGAGTTGCAATTTCCGTGCCTTTGTATTGGTCTCGTACAAAGTGACCAAACTGTTCCAAGCCTCTTTTGGAGTCTTGGCATCTTGTATATGTCCAATCATGCTATCCTGTATGCTAATAGATAGCCAATACATTACCTTTCGTGCTCCTTGATTCCATTCCTCATATGCTCTTAACTGTTCTACAGTCCGATTCCTTTCTGGTAACTGCGGAGCATTTTCATTCTCTCCTTCGATGTACTTCCAGTAGCCTTTTCCCATCAGGAAATTCGTCATTCTGAATCTCCAAGCATGGAAGTTGTTCTTGTCTAGCTTATCGCTCATAAGCTGACTCATTCCATCTGCGTTTGCCATTTCTGCAACAATTCACAACACGCCAACACACTACAAGCAGCACTTCTGCTTGAACACTGTTGCACTATGACGTGACAGTTCGATCTTAGAAAAACACAGTTTTCGTGTATCAACAGTACACGGAATCGCTTGAAATTCTGGATCTAGAATATATGAGTGTCGCCGAACACAACGCAAGTTACAGTTTCTAAAACTGACCTGGTTTTTCTGTGGGCCTTACCTTGCGGGCTCGAAACGGAGGTCGAGATGCCTCCGAAACTTTGATCTGACGCGATTTTCGTAGCAAACGGAGGTCGTTTGTGAAATCACATTTTCTCCATGCCTTGCCGCGTAGTCTTCACCGTCGCCTTCTCCATGAGCTCTCTACAGCCATGCTGGCTCTGATACCATGTCACGAGGAAGGAGATAAGGAAGAGAGCTCACACACACACTCTCACTCTCAAGGAGAAGCACACACACAGATTGAGGCAAGGAAGAATGTTCTTCTTCTTCATTTTCTATTACATAAAAGGAATGTACAAGAATGACCTAAAAACAAGAATACAACAAGTGCAATATATAAAGACGAGTACATAAGGAAAAACCTAATGTCCGCGAATGAGTGAGCTGGCAAGAAACAAATGTGCCATCACTCTCGGTAGATAAATCTAATAAAGCTCAATAAAGTATCCCTGACATATACCGGCGTGACCACTATACATGTCAGAGAAACGAAAAACTGGTACGTGTCATCCTAGATCATCACATGTTGAGCTTGATATCTCAACAAAGCTCAACATGTGATGATCCAAGATGACACATATCACTTTTTCATTTCTATGACATGTATAGTGGTCATGCTGATATAAGTCAGGGATGCTTCATTGAGCTTTACTAGATTTATCTACCAAGAGTGATGACAAATTTGTTTCTTGCTAGCTCACTCATTTGCAAACATTAGGATTTTCCTTATGTACATTTCTTTATATATTTCACTTGTTGTACTGTTGTTTTAGGTCACTCTTGTACATTCCTTTTATGTTTTAGAAGAAGAAGAAGAAGAAGAAGAAGAAGAAGAAGAAGAAGGTTATTCTTCCTTGCCACAATATGTGTATGTGCTCCTCTTTGATTGTGTTATAACCCTAACATGTTACTTATCTTTGTACATTCACTTGATATTACATTCAATATTGTACGTTGTGCTCCAAGCTTCTTCTTCTTCCTTGTGCTATTCATGTGCTTTTGCATACCTCAAACTCCAACAAGGATTGGTAGCTTAGGGCATATTCAAGGTCACTTGGAGGCTGTCATGGCTGAGAAGGAAAGGATGGTGAAGTTCACAACTGAATTGGTCTAGAGATCATATACCTATCATCATCTAATATATGTGGTAGAGCCACTCTTTACTTCAAGTGGAGCACTACAACGTTTTGCTAGTGATTACATAGTAGATTTATTCATTGTGAGGCTCGTATCCTATGCTTTATCCTTTTAAAATATCTTGAAAACACAAGAAATAACAAAAATCAATCGGGAGCACAAAATAATAATCAAAACTCCATCACCTACCGTTTTTTACTAAAGAAGTGGGAGACCACAACTTTTTTTTTTTCATAGTATGAAAGAAAAAAAAGTGACAAATGGGGCCACGACACTTGGCATTTGTTACCCATAAAGCAGCTTTGTGCTTTTCAGATATTCAACATCTTTTCATGTGATGATTGACGATGTGGAAAGAAAAGTAGCTCCTACTCTACCAAGCACAAGGCGGTGGGTAATGGTACTTTACATAAAGCTATATGTTTGATTAGGTTAAAAGAAACACCTTTCAAGTATGAACGCTACATTTTCAACTTCACCCTTACGTACAAGCCTATCCAGTTAAAGACCTTCTTCACAAGGATCTTGATCATATATTTGTTAGTATTATTTCTAGAACATGAGCTTTATTAGATAGGTTTGTGATTTACACGCGGGTGGATGTTATAAGCCATGGTTCCATAGGGAACACATAGAAAATGCTCTATGTTTCCATCACATGTTGATATGAGAGAGGTTGAAGTTCAAGTGCATTGTTGCATGCTATTGCTTGCTATGAACATAGAAAAGAAGTGATTGATGCTTTGGCATTGAACATGTATCTTAAGAATGGAGAACATGCTATGATTTAAGGGGTTAAGGGAGGTGTCACAACAAAATAACATGAAGTATACCATGAAGTGGTAAACAAATCTTTGTAGGCCATCACCAGCTTATGTGTATGTAAAGTTCAAATCAAAGCTATATGATATGATATATATGAGTCCATAAAAATGAACATCATAAAGTAAGTAGAAGATTCAATGGTTGTCATTACATGTCCGGCTCGAGGGTTGAACTCTAACCTTTGCCTCAAGAGACCAAAGCTTTACCAAACCTAACCTATCAATTGTAATCCAATTTAACCCCTGCTTTGTGAGACACGAGGAATCCTCAATTACTATGCCCATTCACTTGTAGAATTATAAAAAGATCCAATGGTCGTGAAAAAAAAAACTGATTTTACTAATCATTACCCAAGTGATGAAAGGTGTCCGACGCACCGAGAGGTGTTGAACCCCCGGCCTGCCCCAAGGTTTGAGAGGTAAAAGGTTCAATCAACTGAAGTAACGCACGTGAACTTTGGCCATCAAATAACATAGAGGCACCCCATCGGCCACTCAGCATTGGGAAAGAACGTAGCTGCCTCAACCATCCTGCTCTGTGCAACGCGATCTGCGTTAACCGGCTTCATCTTGTGCAATCGCTCCCTCTTTGCACCCACGATCTCGGCTGTCTCTCCGTGCACTCTCATTTCTAACGTGTGGCGACTGCCTGCTTGCATGCATTTCGCTGCTTAGGCGACGTCGTGCGCTTTGAAGGGAGTTTCGTCCCTTCGAAGGCATGATGACTGCTGTGGAGGAAGATGTAAAGGATCCAGATTGGATGGAGCGGCTGCGATCTGACGGGAACATCCGTCTGCAATCTTTGGATGCCTGTATCGCTGGCGTTGAAGGCTGGGCGTCTCCCCCCGGCGATAACTTCCTCGTTCGCGGTCCTGATTATTTCACTTCCAGGACAAAGGTCCATGCAGGTGACTGCCTTCTCAAATCCGTTGCTTTTGATTGGATTAGAAGCTCCTCGAAGATAAGTGAGGTCCTCCGGCATCCCAATTCCCGTATCCATGCAGCCATGAAGAAGGCAGGCTCTTCTGGCTATGGATCCCCACCATTCTTTTGGGCTTTCAATCTTCAAGTGCCAAGCAAAGATAATTACAGTGCCATTGCGTATTTCGTCTCCATGGATCCGATCCCGGAGGATTCTATGATGGGCCGATTCATCCGTGGAGATGATGGTTATCGGAACTCTCGCCTCAAGCTCATCGCGAATATCGTTAATGGGCCATGGATTGTCAGGGCTGCTGTTGGCGAGCAAGCAATTTGTATTCTTGGACGTGCAGTCTCATGCAAATACCACCATGGTGACAACTTTCTAGAGGTAGATGTGGATATCGGGGCCTCCATCTTGGCGAATGCGGTTGTGCATCTTGCGTTCGGGTATGTGACGTTTCTCACCGTCGATCTTGCTTTCCTCATTGAAAGCCAGAATGATGAGGAACTGCCTGAGAAGCTTCTTGGAACCATTCGCTTTGGCAATCTAGATCCTGCATCTGCTGTTTGTATTGATGTCAAGGAAGACCAACACCAAGAAGGGCAGGATGGCGTGACGGTTAATGGCAGTAAGTATTCAGATGAACCACCAGCTTCATCTTTGACAGGCAGATGGTGGAAGTCGTTCAGCACTTATATCAATGGTGAGGAACCGCCTGCCAAAGCTAATGACAATTCTGATTCATCTTCTTCTGGAGAAGGTTAAAAAGGATCTAACATCGAAATTCTGTTTTGTAAAATTCTTTAATTGCACCGATTCTTACGATTCAATTGTCGATGTCCAAGTGGCGATCAAAAGCTCTCCAAGCATATAACTCTTGTTCACAAAAGCTTTTAATCTACAGCTTGATCAGGCATCTTGTGATATTCTAACTGGTGAGAATGATAGGATCGCCTCATAATGTCGCATTTTAATCTCTTTTTGACAGAAAGGGCTCTACATTGTTCTGGGAATGAGATATTCAAATAATGTTTCACATCGTAAACACAATGTATGACAGAATTATGTCTGAGTTATTGGATGAATAATGAATATATAGAAGTCATGGGTTAGTTTTTTGAACACATTAGCTACACGATTGGAAATGTTGAGTCCAATCCAGTGGCCATTGGATCATTTTTCAAGTATTGATAATCAAAAGGTTTTGAACATCATATTTCCGAAATTCATAGTTGTCTCACTCATTGTATTAGTGAGCTTCTTAGTTTCTAAATGTATGTGCTGTGGATATCCTAACCTGCTCTGAAAGAGCGGACTAGGCTTGACAATGGCAACTGAAAGAACAGATTATCCTAACCTGTTTTGCTGGGATTAGCATCGTTTTGGCAATTTATGAAGCAAAAAGGTACCAAAATTAAGGCATTCGATGATTTAGTTGTCCAGCTGTTTTATCTGTTACCTTGGATAGGACATTTGTGCTGTATAGCATACCTGCATTAGGGAATGAGCTCTGGCCAGAATGTTCTTATTTTGAGTCAGGCTTTGGCCTTTATTCTCAATGCATGAAGCGATTGATCCCACACTCAAGTTTAAAAGAAGCTACATTAATAGGATGCTTTTGCTCCTTGACACTGTGAATCTGAGGAGAATTCTATGTGGCCATGCTTTGGATGTATTGTTGTTAGACTCCATGTTGATTCCGTTATCTTATCTTAAACATTTGAAGCAATAAAACCACAGTATGAGACGGACTTCAGTACTTAATCGATGGCATCCCTAGAAAAATTATCAGCAATTCCTTAAGTTGTGCACTTGCATGCTCGTATCAAGTATCAAGCCTTGTAATGGATGCTTCTGCCGCTATTCATGCACACCAGGTGGCTATGTTGAAGACGATTGTAGTGACACGAGACCTTCTTTATCATCTTCTGGCAGGAGTTGTTTATTTTTGTGGTCAATCAAAGAACTTTGTCTAGTCAGATTGAGGCTTACATTCCCAGATTGAGGCGTACATTTCCAACTAGATTCACCCGTCATGAGCCTTTGTTTCGAGAGCTCTCTCTCTCTCTCTCTCTCTCTCTCTCTCTCTCTCTCTCTCTCTCTCTCTCTCTCTCTCTCTCCGTTCTGCCATACAATCCTTGACGTTTAGTATGTTTTTTCATGTTCATAGGAGCCTTTTCTTGATTCGAATCCCTGTTGCACGTCCTACTGCTAGGGCTGCTGTGCAGCAGTGGCCGAAGGAGAACCCATCCCATACAGAAAATCCCCAAAGTGTTGCCTAATCCCTTAAATTTGAAGATTTATCCCCTAAGCTTGAAAATTTATTGATTTGGTTGGGTACATTAGGTGGATGTAAATGAAGGATACAAACATGAGGATACAGACTTATGCATAGTATGTGGGCTTAATCATATACATAATAGCCTCAAATATTGGCTTATGAAAAGAAATAAGATCGTTGCGAATGTGGTTATTGCGTTGAGAACAGTTTTGGAATAGTGAATTGTGTGATATGTTCTCAATAAGTGAGATAGGATAAACATTCCCCATGCGGCCTCCAATATAAACTTACTTTCTCTTTGTCTCTCTAATGGAAAGACTTGTAAAATTTATCGATCCAACTAATTCTTATTATTTGATTGTTGATGTCTAAATAACAATTCAAAGGTTTGCGAGCATGTTATAAATCTTCATATCTTTCAATCCAGAGCTTTTTGCACATCTTGTGATGTTCAAATTTATAGCAATATCAACGAATATTTCTCCTCTTTCTAGCTTGTCTAAATTTCATGACACAAAGAGCTCATACCCTCTTATCGCTATCCCCAATTTTTAAGGTCCTGGCTTTTGCACAAGTTACTGATAATTTTGAGCATTTAGACATCCATCTTGTATGATCCTTAGTTTCTGATGCCACATCATTATACTGCATCTTTTTCATAGAGCTATTTGCTACTACTATTAAAGATCTATGACTTGTCTAAAAGATTTTGCAACAAATTTTAGTCACTTATCATGGTATAGTGCGAATTGTGATGATTACAAGCATTAAACTGATGAATATAATAGTGTCACCTCGTAATATTGAATTGTGATCTTTTTAACACCGAAGAGATCTATGTTGTTTTGGAATGAGATATTCAAATAATGTTTCATATCGTAAATTCAATTATGTGGTAGATCGATATTTGGATTATTGGATGATTGAGGTGTTTGTGACAATAATGGACATAGGTACATCAATGCATAAAACACCTAGCTTTTTTGCACATTTTTCTCTTTGTAGTTTTTTCATCTATATCGATCCAAAACATCATAGTTGTACATCCATCACAGGTGGTACCAAAGCAAGGTTTGGTGAGCTGCTTGAGAGATCTCCATATTAAACATGCATGGCATGTCTATTAATTTTTTTGCATCTAGAGAAGAGATTAATGTAGCTTCACAAGGAAGCAAACACAAAGAAATAGAGATTTGAAATAAAACGCATCCCATAATTTGATCCTATTGCATGGAAAATTTCTTGATGGATAAAGGGTCCAAGGAACTCATTAGTAGAAAAGATCGATATCGAGAGTCACTTGAGAATCAACAAAAGGAATACAAGACATGGATAGAGAAGTCAAGTTATAATAATTTGTTGGATTTCAATTTTCATATCAAGAAGCTCAAATCTATAGAATCTATAGAAGCAAGGAAAGTTCATTTGAAGAAAACATTACATAGTGCCTAGCGTAGAAACAAATCTATTCTAGATTATGTTGTAGAAATTAGAATTTTCTTTTGTGGTCTTACCTCCATTTACATGAAAGTAGAAATCTATTCTAGATTATGTTGTAGAAATTAGAATTTTCTTTTGTGGTCTTACCTCCATTTACATGAAAGTAGAAGTTGAAGATGATTTGATATTCCACATACTCAATGGTTTGAGACCTCAATATAAGAAATTTGAGACATGTTTTTTGTTAGAGGTACAATGCTAGATTTTGATAAATTGTGGTACTACATGAAAAAAAAATTGAGATTAACTAATGGTAATTCGAGAGATCAAAACTTCTTTCAAAATAGATGACATGGTTAACAAAGAGAAAGATTTGTCGATATGTTTTGGTAGTGATGTGCATGAACACACTTAGGACTATCAAGGGAATTTTTTCACCAACTTGTATATACACATCCAAGCTTCTTCTTCTTCCTTGTGCTATTTGTGTGCTTCTGTAGACCTTGAACTCCAAAAATTGGTATCAAGCAAGTCACTGCTTCATCGAAGGCATTGTCAACACCCCTCCGGTCATAATCACATGAAAATTGATGAGCATACTTGGGGCGATTAGGAGTTCAAAACAGATTCACCTGGTTGTGTTGAAATTTTGATTTGAGCTCGTTTCAACCTCCAAACACACTATTGCAGTGTCTATGTAGGAAGCTTTATCTTTTTGTGCCAAACATATATAGATGTTTCGGTTCGATAGTACAAGAGCCTCAGAGTATGCTACATGTTTAATAGAGCTTGATAGGGCTTTTTTGTTTAGCTTTTTGTTTGAGATACAATCAATTTTTGGCTTTCATGGTATTTAGTCACTGGCCATGGTTGAAAGCAATGATGTAATCTGTATGTTGGCTATTGAGGATAAGTTGGATGGTACTAATTAGCCATTGTGGGCATGTATGAATCATCATGTATTGGTAGAAAAAGGGTTGTGGAATATTGTGCAAGGTGTTGAAAAACGTTCTACTACACCTATAAATATAGTTATTGAAGGTGATGTACATGGTGCTGAAGATGGCAATCTTCAATTTCTTGGTCATGCTATGGTTGTTGCTTCACCTACTTTAGATCAAATTTGCTGGGATGGTATAGATGCTTAGGCACATGCATTGATAGCTTTGTTTGTCAAACATGCCGTTATCCCTCACATTCCCTATTGCAAGTCAACAAAGGATGCTTGGGATACACTTACAACTTTATAGCAAGGAAGAAATGAGACTCATATTGCTTAGATCTTAAAACAGTTGGAGAATGGCATATGAATGAAGATTCTATGGTCCATTTTTTTTTTTGAAAAAGATCAAAGATTTGAAGGAGAAATGGACTTCTATTGATGAAATCTTGCTAGTTAGTTTAATTGTACAAACTTTTCTTAACAATCTTCTAGATTCATATCTGAGTTTTGCTTCTACTCTTCAATTGATGATGAAAAGAAATCCAAATGTCTTAATAATTAAGAGTTAGTCTCTATTTTGTTGCAAGAAGATCGGTCCGGGAAGAATATGTCAATTATGGGTGATCTAGATCAAGATTTTATAGCTAGTCAGAAGGGAAAAGATAAATGGAGCTCATCTACTAGTAAGCGAAAATATGGTAATATTACACAATTGAAGAAGGAAGAAAAAAGTTATAAGAAAATAGAAAAGCAAAATTTTTTTTGCAAGTATCGTAAGGAAATTGATAATTTCATAAATAGTTTTCTTAACTTGTTTGCAAAAGAGGCAAAGAAGAAAGAGGCTAGAATGATTGTTGTAGAGGCCTCTATACCTAAAACAGAATCCGCTAATCTTGTTCAGAATGAAGAATGGACATTTACTACTGTTCGCAACTATGATCCTTCTTCTCATGAGCAATGTATGTCTAGAATAGACTCAGATGTTTGATACTTTGAAAGTGGGAAACAAAACATATTACCTCATAGTGCACTTTCTTTAGTTCACTTGAGCCTACCCCTACAGGGAATACTGTAACATATTCTAACAACTTCTCTTATCTTGTAATGGGAGTTGGTAAGATCATTCTCCCTACTGATGATGACATTCCTTTCACATTGTAAGATGCTTTATATGTGATAGTGATCAAGAAAAATTTGCTCTCAGTTTTAGCATTAGCCAAGATTGGCTTCATTATCAAATTTGCTGATGAAACATGTGCAATTGATGATCTCTCAAGTGGTGATATTATTATTTCTTCTGGAATTTTATGCCATGGGTTGCACAAGCTCATAGGCTATGCAAAATTTGTGAATGACTCAACATGTGCAATTCAAGATTCTTAGGCTATCTCAAATGCAAAGCTTTGGCATGCACACTTTTGTCATCTAAATTTTGCTAGTTTGCTTCACCTAAAAAAACTTGAAATGGTGTCCCCTCTACCCAAACTTGGGGCACCTTGTAAACATAACTATGAAGGCTATATTTTGAAAAAAAAATGCAATGTTCCTCCTTCCCAAAAGATGGTTCAGTTTGAGCTACTCATAAATTGAAGCTTGCTTATACTGATGTCTATGGTTCTACGTAGACACC
>CM035443.1:39081729-39089229 GCA_020310875.1 Ceratopteris richardii | reverse complement strand
ACATACACATCCATACACACACACATACACATCCATACACACACACATACACATCCATACACACACACATACATGCACATTTACACACACATACACATACATGCACATTTACACATACACATACATACATGCACATTTACACACACACACATGCATGTAGTTACACACATATAATGAATACACACATAGACACATACACATACTCACATACACATACACATACTCATATACACATACACATACATAATCATATGTACACACACATAGACTCACATAATCATATTTACATACATATATACATATACACATGCATACACACACACAACACATGCATACACACATATAGACACACATACACATGGTATATATATATATATATATATATATATATATATATATATATATATATATATATATATATATATATATATATATATATATATATATATATATATATATATATATATATATCCTAATTCAAAAACCCTATTATACATATTCTAATTCAGAAATCCTATTTCAAAAATCCTAATTTGGAAATACTAATTTTGATATTAGGGTTTTACAAACCCTAATTTAGAAACCCTAATCTAGCCTTTTAGCCATATGATTGAAGTATATCTACACATTGCATCTACTCCTCCGACCACCTACTAGAGAGATGTCTCTCCTCCCAGCCTTATGCCTCTATATATGGCTACTCAAATCAACGAGGATCATAATATATATAAAGATACATACACATCATGTAGATATAGATGTTGATGTATGAGTATTTGATGGTGAATAATCAAGAGGACTTTCTTTGATCTCTGTAACAATAAAGTGTTCAAACAATGACCTACCTCTAGGTTGAACATGAATGACTTTCCACCAAGGATGAGCATTAGGGTTTTTATAAAAAAATGCTTGTTCAATATGCCTAGGAAGAATATATGGTTCTCTGGTAGGTCGCATTACCTTGGAAGAATCAATTACCCAAAACCCACTTTTTTCTACCTATTTGAATGTATGAACTGATATTTCATCGATACCAACAACATTTCCCATGTAACCAAGTTTTCCATCTATAAGGTTCGTGTATTTTGTGCTAGCACGTGATACTTGCTTGGAAGAAGCAATAATACTAGAATCCTCTATTTTACGTAAAGAATCAATAGCTCTGATTCTAATATGCTGTCCAAAAGCCAAAATATTAGTGAACATTCGAGCCTGCAAAAGAAATTAACTTAGCAAAGAGAAGCTAATATATATATATGAAAAAAAAAACAAAATATTATTAAAATAAAATTACCTTTCATTCACAACCTATCATTAACTCTCTCTGCTCATTTGAGATTTCTTCATTATTTGTATTGGCTCATTGCAAACAAGTATATAGCCAATCCGTGAAAGAAGATATATTTGTAATCTCATTATTATCGAGATTATGTCTATATCTTTTGTTTCTCCATCTTTTACTTCAGAGATTTTGAAGTTCCTATTCATACTCGCTAATGAGTGCTTTCTTGCATTCGCTATTATATGCTATAAAAGTAGAAACATGCGTTTTTTCTTGAAATATAAATAAAAATGGAACTCGCTTACCTGATAATACCTCATCTGTTATTTTTGAAGAAGATTCCTTGGTCCATGCATGTGGAGCTTCTTCATGAACTCTTTCAAGGTACTCACTAACATAGTATATGCACTCTTCAAGCATCCAACCCTTTGCCATGGATCCTTCTGGTTTCGCTCTTTGCCGCACATAACCTTTTAATATTCCCATAAATCACTCAACCCAAAACATCCATCAAGTGTCGAAAACACCTGCAATCTCTATTTAATCTACAAGATGGAATAAATGAACTTGAATATCAAAAAATGAAATAGGAAGCTCTTTCTCCATCAAACATAGTAGCTCTTTGCATTCACATTTTTTTTGTGGGATCGAGTTTTTGCCAATCTCCTTTGATGTAATCCACCTATACATATCATTAAAAAAATTATAAAGAAATTAATTCAAAAATAAAAGATATAAAATATTCATATATATTAAATATAAAAGTATCATAATTACTTTATAAGCGATTCAAGACGATAGATCACATCTCGTACTCCTTTTGCTGTACATCCATTGATAACCAAAGGTAAAATATGTTTCAAAAAGTTATGCCAATCATGGGTCTTTAACCCAGATAAGCTCTTATCATCCATAGTAAACATGTTCTGAAAGATGCTCCATATCTTATAGGAGTTCGAATCAATTGAATCCTATTTTGATAGTATGTATCTCTTTTGTCATAAGTACCCAAGGAGTAGGTGCATAAGTCGGTTCCTGTCGATGTCTATAAAAACTGGCCATAACTTTGGTTTTGAGTTTTGGTCCTCCAAACCATTCCTTGATATTATGGTGTCTTTTAATCCAAGAAGATGCTGCCATAATGAATAACCAATATTCTTGAATATATGCATAGGATGAAGAAGATGACATAGTTTTAACTCTTTCCAATGCTCCAAAGAATACCATATTGATATATTCTTTGTGAGGGCCAATTTTCCTTTATCTCTATTCACATTCTCATTGTCTTAATCATCAATGAATATTTTTGATTCTCGATCTATCAGAGATCCATCTGTCCATTTTCAATACCAATCCATAGGCGTCATAGGTTTTGGACACTGGCTTGTTTCAAGCTTTCCATTAAAATGTATCGTTTCTCTTTTTCATCTTAATGGATGATCATCAGACAAGAATCATCGATGTCGAAGATAAATATCTTTGTTGATATTCTTACTATAGATCGATCTCAACCAATCACCACAATATGAGCAAGCTTTATAACCGTTAGTAGATATTCTTGCATCATGAAAATGATAAAAATGTAACTACCTTAACTCACATTTATTTGTATGCATATTGAATAAAAAATTACATTAATACCCGAACAAATACCATATCCTAGAAAATTGTGAATAGTCCATCTCTCTAGATAAAAGGTGCTCTTGGAGGTCTACGCCATCCATAATTCGCTATTAATTCATCACCAACATGTAATGAAGTAATAGCATTGAAAACTATGTATCTTGCTACATCTCTACTCATGTATGGTGATTCATGACTATTTTCACGCTCCTCAAATGTGCAATTAGTCCTTGAACTATTATGTAACCCTCGACTACTATTTGTTAAACCTGCTATATTTCCATGCAAGTAAGGTCTTCCATCAATATATAATCTTTCATTTTCTGCATTGTGAAATCCCTCTACTAGTAAGGGACCCTGCATTCAAGCATATTCCATAAGTACTCATGCTTTGAACATAACGTGCAAGTTGATGCCAATCTCCCCATCCATATATAGGACCACAAAATGACATAAGAGTGACTTCAGAGTCCGGAGGCACATACAAATCCTCTACAATAACGAGACCACGACCAAGACTAGTAATAGTGGATGGAGCAATCATATAGCAATTACCCCAAAAGTTAAAAACCTCTCCATCTAAAGGAAGTGGTCCTTTATTCCATCCTCCATATCTTCTTCTATCACATGTTTGTACTAGAGAACAATTACAAGCTAGCAATGGATAATCTCCAGCCGTTTTAGTCTCTAAACTAGGAGGTAGAGGATTTCTAGAAACCTTTGCTTGTAATTGATGAACAACAAGTCCATGACGTGTATGAGGTATGTTGGTATTATGAGTATGAGAATTATTATCATCATCATCATCATCAAGCAAGTATTCTTGTATATAAACAATAATTTGATCTTGTATATGGTTTTATAATAAAATAATGACATTAATTTATAGAAAAAATGCATACCCAAGCATTATCACATTGACCAAGTGGTGGTGCACACTCAAAAGTACCATACTCTACCTCATGTTCAATACATTCCAATCGTGGTCTTTGATACATGCCATAGCAAGAGTTACACCAACATATAATATGCTCTTGATAGTAAAATTCATCATAATTCCTATCAGAGGACACATATGAAGACGTTGCATGGGTAGGAGGTAGTGGAGTGCCCTTTGATTGATCAGAATCTGATTATAACAAGAAAAAAACATATATCAGCTATATATGTATCAAATATATTTAAAATTAAAAGTTTGATATACTCACAGTATATAGTCCTTGCACGATTAGGAGACGGTGGTGGAGTTTCATCTGATTGATCGGAATCTACAAATGATGGTATTAGATATTAATAATCTGATTATTTACATACATAAACATTCATATATACACATTTACACATACACACATATTCACATATACACAAATACACATTCTTGTGGGATAAATGCATGTAATTTGTATGAATGTGTGTATATGCATGCATGTGCATGTGTGTATGTATATATGTGGATATGTATATGTGTGTTTATGTTACATGTATGTATATGTGTATATGTATGCATGTATGTATGTGTATATAATTGCATGTATATGTGTATGTGGGCATGTGTATGTGTGTATATGTATGTATGTATAAGTGTATGTGTGTATGTATATATGTTTATGTGTGCATGTATTTTGTATGTATGTATGCATGTATGTGTGTGTGTGGATATGTGTATGTGTGCATATATATATATATATATATATATATATATATATATATATATATATATATATATATATATATATATATATATATATATATATATCTATATATATATATATATATATATATATATATATATATATATATATATATATATATATATATATATAATATATATATATATATGTATATAAATATATATACATGCATATATATTTACTATAAATTGATAGTTTATATTTATAATACTCATATATTTTATTAATTTTTTACATTTAATTTGTGTATTTCTTTTCTAGTTAAATAAACAGACTGCTGCAAAGAAGAGAGTTGAGTCGGGCCACACATCTCACTTAGGACAAATGGGCCATCGTGGTTTTGTAGCTATATTCGTAAGTATATGTGTTATTGTAAGTATATTTTTTAATTTAGTTAAAACTCAAGAAACTAATCTTTTTTATTTGTTTCAATGCAGCGAAAAGATTATGGTAGATATTCAATGAAACATGAGATCGAGTATGCTACACATTCTGGATATGGGTGTTTGAGCGAGTATATGCAAGATCATCCGGATGCGTTTCTGAGTATTATTAAATTTCATATAATTATTTTATTTTTATGGATGTTTTGTATGTTTTACTTATTTATGTTTGTTATATGTAATACATGAGTATTATGGAGAGGAAGATATGGATGAGGTGGAGAGATAGACACAGGAGGGACGATCTCGATCGTCACAGAGTGCTCACATAGATACATCAGATCATGCGGATGATCGTGATGATGAGGATGAGGATGATGATGATGATGATGATGACGGTGATGATTAGGATTCTTGATTATGACATTGGATATGTATTTACATTGACACACACACACACACACACACACACACATATATATATATATATATATATATATATATATATATATATATATATATATATATATATATATATATATATATATATATATATATATATATATATATATATATATATATATATATATATATATATATATGTTGTTCATTTCAGTTATGTTTTGAATTGTGTGTATGGTATTAAGTAATGAAAAGTCTTGTTCTATTGATTTTTATTATTGTTTATATTTAACATGTGTTTTATTACTTTAATTATATAATTCATTCATATTTATATGTGCTTGTGTGTATATAAAATGTATATATGCACATGTAGGTATATATCTATATTTGTGTAAGTGTGTCTATATGCATGTATATGTATGTATCTATGTATATATATGTGCATGTAAGTATGTGCATATGTATATGTGTATATGCATGTATGTGCATGTGCATGTGTAAGTGTATGTGCGTATGTATGTGTATGTGCATGTGCATGTGTATGTGCATGTGCATGTGTATGTGTGTATATGTATTTATGTATGTATGTATGTGCATGTATATATGTAAGTGTATGTGTATATGTGTGTATGTGCATGTATATGTGTGTATATGTATCTATGTGCATGTGTATGTGTGCATATATATGTATGTGCGTATGTGTGCATACCTATGTGCATGTATATGTGTGTAATATGTTTGTTTATATGTATGTATGTACATATGTATATGTGTATATGCATGTATGTGCATGTGCATGTGTAAGTGTATATGCGTATGTATGTGTATGTGCATGTGCATATGCATGTGTATGTGTGTGTATATGTATGTATGTGCATGTGCATGTGTAAGATTATATGCATATGTATGTGTATGTGCATGTGTGTGTGTATATGTATGTATGTGCATGTATATGTGTAAGTGTATGTGTATATGTATGTATGTGCATGTGTGTGTGTATGTGCATATGTGTATGTGCGTATGTGCATATATATGTGTATATATGTGTATGTGCGTGTATCTGGATGTATGTGCATATGTATGTGTATGTGTATAAACATATACAAGTGTATGTATATGCATGTGTATATGTATGAAACATGCATATGCATGTGGATGCATTTCCATTTGCATTCGTGTGTATATGCATGCATGTGGATGTGCATATACATGTATTTAAGTATGTGTTAATGTGTGTATGTGTATGTATATATGCAATAATGCATGCATGCAAGTCTTTTTATGTGGTTGTAGAAATGTTTGTGCATATGCATGTGTATGTGTGTGTATGTGTAAGTGTATGTGCACATGTATGTGTGTGTATATATATGTGTGTGTATGTGCATGTGTATATGTGTGAATGTGGATCTTTATGTATAAGTGTATATGTGCATATCAATAAGTGTGAGTATGCTAATTAATGAAAATAACACAATTCAAATAATATACAAAGAATGGAAATGGTACTTACAATAGTTAGCCATATTTTTTGCTTGGTTAACTTCTTGAATAACCTGCAATAAACAGAGAGAGAGAAATATATAGAGAGAGAGATAATTCAAAGAGAGAAAGAGATAGAAAGAGAGAAACAGAGAGAGAAGACAATAAGATAGAGATTAGACAAAACAACAATTTAGCAAGCGATTGTTTCAACTTGCAAGCGCATCACAATTGTGAACATTGGAGAGCTCTTTGATTAGATGCATGTAGATGCCGATCGAAGAGCCTCCAATGTTTTTATTTTTTTGTCAAAAACCCATCCTCTAATCGATGCGAAAGCATTGTAAACTCCCGTCCAGATAGTGTTGCTTATGTGATGCAAATCAGTGTCGCTTATGCAAAACTTTTTTAAATCATCACATTAGCAACGCTCAATGTAACCATTGCATTTCCCATCATGCCACACATCGATAATAACGTCAAAGTTTTTTTCATTTAACCAATGTTCCATGCTAGACGCTTGTTGTGATGCTTTATGCAATTTTATAGCAATGAAATTATGTCACGTTAACCATTACTATACACCCGTATTCCTTGTAGTGATGTCTTCTTATTTTATCGGTGTAAAATGTCAAAT
>CM035443.1:39059229-39076729 GCA_020310875.1 Ceratopteris richardii | reverse complement strand
CTTCTCGTTGAGCTGGTCGTGCTGGCTTGGTTCTTGTCTTCACATGGTTGGCTTGCCTGGGTGGGAATTGTGTTTGCAAGGTAGGTGGTTGCTCTCCTTTTCATACCCAGATCTGCTTCCTGCGTGGAACTACTTTCTTCTTGAAATCTCTTTGTCTATTTGATATAGCGGTTTTCCTGTGCTGTTTTGCTTGTCTTTTTGTTGAGTTGTGGTGACCATATTAGTCCTTGTACAAGAGGAGTCATCTGCTTGTCTTTGAGCCTGTTCTTCCATGATTGAGTTCTTCTAGGACATAGAGCTTTTGACACATACAACATCTTTTTGCCTAAGATGAGTCCTAGAAGAACTAAGAGAATGTGTGACATTTGGATTGGTGACTCTCTAATTCTAATGTAATGCATTGTTCCTTTGCCCAAACTTGAAGAAGTTGACTTCTTAGGTTCAGGTTGGCTGCATGGTCATAAATCCAGTCTTGACCCAAGACAAGTGGCTCTGTAAGGTCCTCATCATGACACACTAGCATTTTGACTTTCATTGGAACATCCTGAAGGTAGATGGGAAGTTCCACCTCACCCAAACAAGGGGTTTCCACACCTCCCAAACCTATGAGATAGGCTTCTATGGGCTTGATGTTCAATTGGAGGTCTTGGCAGTAATGTTGCTTTTGTGTATAAACCAGCACCAGATCTCCTTCTTTCAATCCTTTATCCTTTACATGGGCATCAAAGTATGCCTTTTGCCGTTTCTTTGCAGCATAAATGCCTGCTGCCGCTCGTAGCATCATCTCACCTAAACATTCTAGATCAAAGATCATGGAGGACAACTCGTGTCCATTCCACTCATGCTCTTGTGCTACTTTCAAGGCTGGGATTACGAAGTCCAATGGTAGCACAACATTCTGTCCGAAGGCCATCTAAAATGGGGTGGCATTGAGTACCATTTTGTAGGCAACTCGGTAAGCCCAAACAGCATGATGAAGCTGTTTGTCTCAACCAGAGCGTTTATTATTTAGGAGTTTTGTCAATCCGTTACATAGGATCTTATTCGTGCTCTCGGCTTGCCCATTAGCTTGTGGATGATAGGGGGCAGACTTCTTATGTATTACCAAGAATTCTTGGAGAAGGTTTTCAATAACTTCGTTCAAGAAGTGTGTACCTCTATCACTTACTAACTCTACTGGTAACCCATATCTAGTGAACACATTCTCAAATAAGAACTTTGCCATTGTTTGAGCATCATTCTTTGTTGTGGCTTTTACTTCTATCCACTTTGTAAGGTAATATGTGGCTCCAATAATGTATTCAGCATGGGAGTTTCTTGCTGGGGGGTTAATGGGACCTACAAAGTCTATACGCCACTTCGAGAATGCATGTCCTCCCATCATTGGTCTCAAAGGCATCTCGTCTTTTCTTATCAGATATTGAGCATGTTGGCATGTGTCACATTTCTTCACATAGGTGTGTGCATCCATATGAAGAGCGAGGACCGGTGTGAAGACCGTGAGCAAGTGATGGCACAAGTGCATGAGGGAAAGCACACAAGCATGCACATGCACATGCACAAGGTAAGAGCAAAGGGTGGAACAATGGAAGATCTTCGATTACAAAAGAAATCTCTTACAAAGATCAAATCTACAACAAGCTAACCTCAAAAATGAGCTCTCTAGCCCTTTTTATAGTTTCTTGAGTGGTTTTGGCCCTGTCCAGACCTAGTGTCCAGCCTAGTTAAAAAATAGGTTCCAGGGCTTATTTGGGGGCTCAAACGAAGTCTAAAAATTATGAAAATTGGTATATTGATAGTTCTTATACTCCTCAAGCTTGAGGACTCCTTGGCTTGAACAAAGTGGAGTTGCAAAAATGAAAGATGGTATTTGCAATGGTTTTTAGTGATGAAAATCACTATTTTATAGGGATTTCTTCTGAAAATTTGACATGTGCTTCTTGGAGCTCCCTACATGCTCCTTTTTCTTGTGTTTCCACTTCCTTGGTGCACTTCCATGCTTTTTCCTTAACCTTGAGTGTCAATACACAAAGAGAGAGAGAGAGGGGGGGAGAGGGAGAGAGAGAGAGAGAGAGAGAGAGAGAGAGAGAGAGAGAGAGAGAGAGAGAGAGAGAGAGAGAGAGAGAGAGAGAGAGAGAGAGAGAGAAACAGACAGACAGATAGACAAATAGACAAATAGACAGACAAACAGAGAGAAAGACAAACAAACAAACAGACGACAGATAGACAAACACACAAACAGATAGAGAGACAGGCAGACAGATAGACAAACAGATAAACAGATAGATGGATGGATGGATGGATAGATAGATAGATAGATAGATAGATAGATAGATAGATAGATAGATAGATAGATAGATAGATAACATACATACATACGCGTGCACACACACACACATACACACACACACACACACACACACACATATATATATATATATATATATATATATATATATATATATATATATATATATATATATATATATATATATATATATATATATATATATATATATATATATATATATATATATAAATATATACATACATACATACATACATACATACATACATACATACATACATACATACATACATACATACATACATACATACATACATACATACATACATACATATATAGATACATACATACTATGAGGAGATGGATGGATATGGTTCCAGAGATGAGCTGGTGTTACAGAAAACCTGCTCTACACTTGCCAAGTTAACTCCTGGTATTCTTAATAGGATCCTTTAGCTTCACAATAATGCATTTGGAACCACTTAGGGCTTTGGAACATCATTCCCAAAGGTTTGCATCACAATAGATAACTTGCATGTACTAGAAATGTGAAAAAGCCTTCTATTTTGGGAATAGAATTCCTCAGTGTTTTGCTGAGAGCTCACAACGTGGTATGATTTGACCAGAGAGCTTTTGCACACATCTAATTGGAGTGTTTAGCTAACTAAAGAAAGTTATTTCATCAATTTAGCCACACCATATGGTGAGGATTGAATCTAACATATGAGGGGGTCATCCCAACATTTCTTGATCTAGAAGGTGTGCATACCCATTCACCTTCTAAGAATCATATCTCAAGCTCCCTTAAACCAAATGTGATGATGCAATTAGTATACATTTTGTGCTAACTAACCCAAGTTAAATTACAACAATTGAGTGAGTAGATGGAGAGAAATCGATTCAACAAAGGCACTATAATGATGAAGATGCTACAAAGAACAGTAGGCAGAGATAACTCGAAGAAATGTATTGAAATGTATCAAAATGTATATGTTGGTGAACATATGATACAAGGGAACTGTAGTGGAGTGCTCATGCATTAGGTGAGCTCAACGTATGCTCACTAAAGTAGCTCAATGCCTTTTAGAATGACTCAATGTCCCGTGACTAAAAGTATGTGTATTTATATGCATATTCCAAGTTTGAATTCTGAAATATCCCTCACCTAAAAGTGATAATACACTTTAGGGATGATTTGAATTGATTCTTCCTACCACATGAGTCGTTGGTTCAGCTTCCTTATTCTCTTGGATTTTACATTTATCCAAAGTGAATACAACTAAACTGACAAGAAGGTGCGCATATGTGGTCCTTCATGTGAGGTATATGAATTGATGTGTAGTCTTGAGTCATTAGCCAAGCACTTAGGCATGCTAATTGTACCAAAAGCTCTCCCTCAAGCCTAAGATGTTTGAGTTCTTCACGAGATTGCTTATTCTCTTGGATTTTACATTTATCCAAAGTGAATACAACTAAACTGACAAGAAGGTGCGCATATGTGGTCCTTCATGTGAGGTATATGAATTGATGTGTAGTCTTGAGTCATTAGCCAAGCACTTAGGCATGCTAATTGTACCAAAAGCTCTCCCTCAAGCCTAAGATGTTTGAGTTCTTCATACCTTTATGATTTCTTGTAATCCAATCATTGATTTAAACCTATTCAATTTATGTCCATCCAATGCTTTTGTTATCATATTTTCACATTGTTGATGCATGGATACATATGAGATTTGTATCTCTTTATTCATGATCATTTCTATGACATAATCATAGTGAACTTCTATATGTTTGGTCCTCGCATGTTAAACTAGGTTAGCAGCAAGATGTAATGAACTAATGTTGTCTCCAAATATATGTGGGGTTGAAGTATTCAACCCTAAATCTGAATATAGGGTCCTAATCCACATAACTTCTTGTGTAGCATTTACAAGTCCTCTATATTCAAGTTCTCTTGATGAAAGAGCAATTGTAGGTTTCTTTTGGAAGTCCATGAGATCAATTTGGTACCTACAAAAGTAAGATAGCTTGAGGTGCTTCTCCTATCATCTTTGGAACCTCCCCAATTTGCATCAGAGAAGAGATTGACATCTTTATCAAAGGTACATGGATAGTATAATCCTTCATTGATTGTACGCTTCAAGTATTTCAGAATTCTCTTGGGTGCTTCCATGTCCTTCCAACAAGGCTTTGGTAACTAGTCACATCTTCAATTAACTCACCTTCATGTGCGCTTAGTGTCAGATTTACCTCCATGGATGTACCTGCAAACTTTGTATTTTCCATCTTGTATTTGGTAAGCATAACTCCAATGTACTTTCTTTGAGTTCGGAACATACCTTTCTCTGTATGTACCACTTCCAAACCTATGAAGTATGTGAGAAGTCCAAGGTCATTGATCTTGAAGTCTTCTTTCATTTGAGCTTTGATCCTCTTGATTCCATCTACACCACTCATAAGTACTCTAATTCTTGGAAGATGCAACATTCATAAGTACTCTAATTGTGGGCATTTTTACCACATGTGAAACTGTCTCATCATAATCAATACCTTGGGTTTGTGCAACACATTTGGTTACAAGTCTTGCTTTATACCTGTTAGTTGAGCCACCAGAATTCTTCTTTACCTTGTAGATCCATCTTGAGCCAATGACCTTCATAGATGATTTCTTGGGAACCAATTCCCAAGTCTGATTTTCTTGTAGAGCTTCTATCTCTTCTTCCATGGCATCTCTCCATTCTGACTTCTTCTTGGCTTCTTCATATATAGATGGCTCTTCTGAGTTTGTATCCTATGCTATGTAAATCGAATGCTTAGTGACCAAAGAGGTATCATAACCATACCTTTCTGGCTTCTTTTTCTCTCTAGTAGGCCTCCTTATAGCTTTTTGAGATGATTCTGCCACATCTCTCATCTCCTGCACTTTGGCTTTGCCTTTGGAGTTCCAAGAGTTGATTTCCCTTCTTGAAGTCTTCTGATCTTCTTCAGAATCACTTGATTCTTCATGTGTATGTTCATTTCTCTTTGACAATGCTGGAAAGTCTTCCTCTAGGTCATAGGGAAGTTTGATTTTCTTGCAATCATTTTCAAACCAAGATTTGTTTTCATCAAACACAACATCTATACTTACAACAAAACCTTTATTTCTTGGATTATATAGCCTATAACCTTTCTGATTAAGATCATAGCCAATAAATATACATTTGAATCTAATTTGCCTCTGATTTGTGAAGGTATGTGTGCATATGCTATGCACACAAAGATCCTACTATGATCACGGCTGGGTCTTCTTCCATTCCATGCTTCATATGGTGTCATCCCATCTAATGATTTTGATGGGACTCTATTGATCAGATAGTTGGTTTTGGATACAGCCTTTGCCCATAGGTAATTGGGCAACTTCTTCTCACTCAGCATTGATCTTGCAACCTCCACTATGTTCTATTTCTTCTCTATGCCACTCCATTTTGCTCTGGAGTATACCTGGTTGTAATCTCTTGTTTGATTCCTCTCTTTTGGAGATAAGAATCAAAGTCATGGGAGAAGTATTCTCCCCCTCCATCTGACCTTATCCTCTTCAAAGTTTTATCTATTTGATTTTCTACAAGTGCTAAACTAGGTTGCATTTATTTGACTGAATAATTAAAAAATATTGAATATGTTTGTTTTATTCATGGTTGTCTGAATAAACACCGAAAAAAATGGACAGGGATAAACTTTCGATCGAAACGCTTTTGATTGAAAACTTTTTCGAACAAAAATTTTTCGATCAAAAAACTTTTTGATCGAAAGCTCTTTCGATCAAAAACCTATTTCTCATAAAAAAAATAAATATTTTTACATCTGCTAAAAAATGTCATTCCACACATGCATGTTTGAGAGTCTATAGATCTCTAATCCTACCATAGAGACTTTTCTTTAGAGGTAAAATTAGTGTTTTTGTTTTGTAGATTTGAAAGTATGTGTATGCATGTGTGTATGTATGTGCATGTGTGACACATGCACATACATACACACATATGCATACACACACAAACATGCACACATATACACACACATACATATACACATATACACACAAAAGCATAACCACACATAGATATATACACATATAGATACTTGCACATATACATACACACACATATACATACACATATAGATACTTGCACATATACACACACATACATATACACATATGCACACAAAATCATACACACACATAGAGATATACACATACACATACACATACACATACACATATAGACACTTGCACATATACATACATACACATATACACACATGCATACATACGCACATGCATACATACATAGATATATGCATACACATGCATGCACATATATACACATACACAAATGCACACATATATGATATGCATACACACACATTTACAAATGCACACATATGCATACACACACAAACACATATAGATACTTGCACATATACACATATACATATAGATACTTGCACATATACATACACACACATAGACACACACACATGCACTCACATGCATACATACACACATATGCATACACATGCATATGCATACATACATAGACACATGTATACACACACATGCACATACATACATACATACATACATATGCATACACTCGCATGTGCATGCATACTCACATGCATTCGTACACACACATGCATATTTATACATACACACACACAGATGCATATGTATATATACATAAACACAAGCACATATACACAATAAATCAACTTGAGCCTTGAAAAAAAAAAGCGGAGTCAAGAAACCGTATCTGCCTTCATAGTCATGTACAAGTAAGTAAAGTCAGGAAAGAAGGTTCTTGATGCATCAAGAAAGAACCCTGCACACATGCACATATTGTATTTTCAACCATATATTTTTTTTTACTTTCGTACCTGTATGCGTTTGTCGTATGGTTGAAGTATATATACATATTGCATCTAGTCCTCCCACCACCTATTAGAGGGTTTTCTCTCCTCCCAACCTATATTCTAGTTAAATAAAGGAGAGATACCCATTCAAATGATTCAAGTTAACGATCGATAATGATCCCTTTTTAATGGGAAATTTCTACCGTCATACTTAGGTCAAAATCAATCAAGCCTCAAAATAACCTATAAAAATATAAAAAAGTAAAAATTCATTATTATGTGCTTGAAAAAATATTAAACTATATCATAAAAAGTAAAACTATATCTTGATGCCAACATCTCAACTAACAGAAGGCTCTTGTTCTATCAATACAATACAAATTCCTAAAGAAGATCTATGGATCTGTGAAGTTTTATTGTATTGATACAACAAGAACCTTCTATTAGCTAATATGCATCATCCTAGATGCCTTTGATCTTCACTTATTAATACCTTCTTAGCCCTTGAATTATCAAAAAGAACATAAAAAATTTTCACAATCATACACACACATACACATGCACAATCATATTAGATTTTCACTTATAAACTTATAACATACACTCACCTACACATACACATACTATTCTGAAGTAAGAATCAATATTGATTCAAACAATCACAATACATTTTTACTCACAATCATACACACACATACATATACTATTGTGAAGTAAGAATCAATGTTGAATCAAACAATCACAATAGATTTCATTCACAATCATACATTCAAATACACATACATATACTATTGTGAAGTAAGAATCAATATTGATTCAAACAATCACAATACATTTTTACTCACAATCATACACACATATACATATACTATTGTGAAATAAGAATCAATGTTGAGTCAAATAATCACAATAGTTTTTAATTCACACAAACAAAAATATTTTTCTTTATGATTTCAATACTAAAGTACTTAATATTTATAGCAAGAAAAAAAAGTAACTCTTACGAAAAATAAGTCATTTTTATTCTTTTATAAAACATTATTCGACCAAATTTGTTTCAATCAAAAAAGTATTCGATCAAATGTATTTCGATCTAAAAATTTTTCGATCAAATTTTTTTTTTATTGAAAGCGTGTTCGATAAAAAATCATTGAATTACCATGCAAAAAGTATTCATTCATGTTTGAATAAGCTGATGTGGCACTGAATGATTCGATCGAATAATGAGGGTTTGTTGTAAAAGTCCATAATTATTCACAAATAAAAGAATTGTCAAATAACGAATAATGCAACCTAGGTGCTAGATATTTCTTGAAACAAGAGAACACTTCATCCTTATGCTTCATAAAATATAGTAGTGTCCATCTACTACAATCATCAATGAATAACACATAAATGGTTGTCTGTGAGACTTGCCAAATTGACAAGCACCACATTTTTTAATCGTGTGTTGTTTGGAGATATTTGGTAGACCAAGCACACTCTAATCCCTACTTATTTACTTCAGAGACCTTTCACCTATACGAAATAACCTTTTGTGCCAAATTTCCAACTTTAATAGGGTTTGGCTACCATAATTGAACAAAGCAATGTTTCTAGTATCTTGGAGCTCAAATGTGACTAGTCTGCCTGACTTTTCTCTTCTTTCTATCCTCTTGAATCCCTGCATTAGGAAAAAAGGTGAACCTTGCATGGGCCTTGTAAGGATCCCTAATTTTTAGGGATTAAAGAGCCTAATCTCTGAGCTTCAGGAGGCATATGAAACTACCAATGGTTTTTTGAAATAAAATATATTTGATGAATCCACTTCATTTGAAGTCTAAAACGTGAGCATTTAGAACCATTAGATCATTTAAATCAATGGCTAGTGTTAAAATGCGTGGAATCTTAGAGAGAGAAGTTCATTACTGTTTGTGGGAGTGGGCCTCAAGTCTTGGACAAGCTCTGCAAGTTTTTTGACCGTCAGTTCTTGAAGCATCCAACGTTGGAGCGCAAATTGGGCTGAGCCACATTCGGCGATGCATGTCCGCCGTTAGATGGGAGGCTTGATCTGATGGTTGTGGAGAAAAGGCGCCATAGGATTCTTAAGAAGCAATCTAAGCCATGGGATCATGGCTAGATCCAATGGCCTATAATGGAAGCGCCCAAGTTGCTTCAAATTTGAACTACTCCGTCCGATTGAAGCCTTGATCCAACGATGCACGGTGATTCACGCAGTTCCTAATCATTGCTCTCATCCTAGCCGCTTTTTATCAAGAAAATCTAAGGGTCCAAGATTAAAGATGCCTTGACTTTTCTCCTTTCACCTTAGCCATTGGATCTTTCATGCAATCAAGGGCTCCAAATGATTTTCGACATTTCCAAAACCATTCTCAAGAGCAAACCCACCAACTCTAGGTGGTTTTTACATGTTTGACCATAGGAAAACAAGGGAAGCCTATGCCTACCCTATGTGATTAAGGGACTAGACTGTGGCCCCACCCTCTTCTGATTGGTCCATCCCTAATCACTCCTCAAGCTAAAAGGCCCATGCAGGGTTCACCCTTTTTCCTAATGGATGTGGATCCTCAACAAATGATGCATTCTTTGTCAATCTGACTTGCAATCCTTTCTCAACAATCTGACCTACACTTATGAGATTTTTGGTGATAGTTGGCACATAAAATACCTTGCTCAATAGGTTCATGTTACCATATGAAGTCCTCAAATTTCCTATCTTATCCACTGGATGCCTTGTGTCATCTCTTGTTTGTACTTCATGTCTATTCCTTGGATCTTCCAAGTTTGAGAGTAGAGCTATATTCCCTGCTACATGATTTGAGCAACCCAAGTCTATATAGAATACATGCTATCTAAAAACCTTGCTTCATGGTCATGTTCATTAGAAACAATGAATCCTCTTGAGTTTGATCATCTGTATAATTGTTGTAGTCTCTCCTTCCTCTATATCCTCCTTTATAGTTATTGTTGTTGTTGTTGTAACCATTGTTGTTGTTGTTGTTGAATCTACCTCCTGAGCTTCCGTACCCTCCTCTGTTGTAACCTCTTTCTCTTTGGTTTCTAGGATTCTTGAAATGATTCTTAGTAATGTGATTAGTTAGGCAACATATGGCACATGGAGAAGAGCTTTGAGATCTCCCCCTGCCTTGCCTTCCTCCTCTGCCTCTTCCTCTTGAGCCTCTACCTCTTCTTGCAAAGTTTGCTTGAGAGATACTACCTTCATCATCAGAATTTTTACCTTTGCCTTTGCTATATTTATTCTTGTTCTTATCTATATATAGGGCAGAGGATTCTCCATTCTTCATAAGCTTTGCCTCATGTGTGAACAATTGTCCCATGAGAGTATTGAAATCAAGAACGTGCATGTCCATGTAGAGGTCATGGTTGTGGTGAAAGCTTCCCATTTTTCATCTGCCTTTATTCCATCAATCACTTGCCTTATTATCTATTATTCATCAATGATCTCTCCAATGCTTCCAAGTTGATCTACTAGTTCCTTCACTTTGGTGAAAAAATCAATCACACTTTGCTTGGGCATCTTCTTGAGTGTGGTGAACTCCATCCATAGTCAATTCTTCCTTGCTTTGGTGCTTGATGAGAAGAATGCTTCAAGAGCATTCCAAATCTCTTGTGAAGTCTTGGAACTCTTGATGTGTGGAAGTAAAAAATCAGAGATTGAGTTAAGAATTTATGATCTTGCTAGATCATCCTTTGAACACCATATGGTTAACCTCTCTTGTTCTTCTTGAGTTGTTTTTCCTTTGCTTGTGAGGATTGACATCATCTCATCTCTAGAGCATTGCAAATCTCTTGTGGTCTTGCAACTCTTGATGTGTGGAAGTAAAAAAATCAGAGATTGAGTTAAGAATATATGATCTTGCTAGATCATCCTTTGAACACCATGTGGTTAACCTCTCATGTTCTTCTTGAGTTGGTTCTCCTTTGCTTGTGAGGATTGGCATAATCTCATCTCTAGATATATAACCATAGAGGTTTCTCCCTTGAAGATAAGCTTCCATTCTAAGTTTCCAAGCCAAGTAATTACCTTGATCCAATTTGTCTACAGATGAAGGAAATCTATCTCCCATGTTGACTTGTTGTTGCTCTAGTACCACTATGGGGAGATGGATGGATATGGTTCTAGAGATGAGTTGGTGTTGCACAAAACATGCTCTACACTTGCTAAGCTAACTCTAGGTATGCTTAATAGAATCCGTTAGCTTCACAATAATGCATTTGGAACCACTTAGTGCTTCAGAACATCATTCCAAAAAGTTTCCATAAAAACATATAACTTCAATGTACTAGAAATGTGAAGAAACCTTCTACTTTAGAAATAGAATTGCTCAATATTTTTCTAAAAGCTCACTAATTGGTATGAATTGACTAGAGAGCTTTTGCACACATCTAGTTGGAGTGTGTAGCTAACTAAAGCAAGTTATTTCATCATTTTATCCACACCATACACTGAGAAATGAATCTAACAAGTCATGGGGGCATCCAGACATTTCACAATCTAGAAGGTGTGTAGACACAGTCACCTTCTATGATTCATATCTCACAATCCCCCGTAACCAAATGTGATGCAAATTTATATGCAAGCAATAGACACTTTACTCTGACTTACCCACATTGAAACACAACAATTGAGTGAGTATACATAGAGAAATCAATTCCACAAGATCATTGTGATGATGAAGATGTTGTAGAGAACAATAGGCAAAGATGAACTTGACGAAATGTATCAAAATGTATATGTAAATGAACATATGATACAAGGAAAGTGTAGTGGACTAGACATACATGATTTGAGCTCAATGTATGCTCATTGAAGTAGCCCCATGTCTCTCAGAATGACTCAATGTCCCGTGACTAAAAGTATCTAAATTTATACACATGTTCCAAGTTTGACTTTGAATTATCCTTCACCTCAAAGTGATCCTACACTTTAGGGATGATTTGAATTGATTCTTCTCACCACATGAGTCATGGTTTCAACTCCCTAGCTTTACGATATTCCATATTTTCTTGGCTTTACATTTATCCAAAGTGAATGCAACTAGATTGACAAGAAGGTGTTCATACGTGCTCCTTCATGTAAGGTATATGAATTAATGTGTAGTCCTGAGTCATAAGCCAAGCACTTAGGCTTGCTAATTGTACCAACACATACATACATACATACAAACATACATACATACATACATAGATAGTCGAAGAGATATATAGATAGATAGATAGATAGATAGATAGATAGATAGATAGATAGATAGATAGATATATAGATAGATAGATAGATAGATAGATACATACATAGATAAATACATACATACATACATACATACATACATACATACATATATACATAGATAGATAAATAGATAAATATATAGACCGATAGATCAATAGATAGATAGATAGATAGATAAATAGATAGATAGATAGATAGATAGATAGATAGATAGATAGATAGATAGATAGATAGATAGATAGATAGATAGATAGATAGATAGATAGATAGATAGATAGATAGATAGATAGATAGATAAATAGATAGATACATAGATAGATAGATAGATAGACAGACAGACAGACACACAGATAGACAAACAGACAGACAGACACACAGACACACACACACACACAGATAGACACTCAGACAGACACAAACACACAGACGGATAGAGAGACAGACAGATAGACAGACAGACAAACATACATTCATACAGACAGACATGCATACACACAGACACACAGACAAACAGACACAAAGACAGACAGATAGACAGATAGACAGACACACAGACAGATAGACAGACAGACAGAGAGAGATATAGATAGCTAGATAGATTGATAAAGAGATAGATAGATAGATAGATAGATAGATAGATAGATAGATAGATAGATAGATAGATAGATAGATAGATAGATAGATAGATAGATAGATAGATAGATAGATAGATAGATAGATAGATAGATAGATAAATACATTGATTGATAGGGAGATAAATGTTGGCAAAAAACTTCGGCTCTAACGCCACTGTTGCGGAATTACTTTCGCCCTGAAGGTGGGTTTCGCGACAAAGCTTGAACTCTGTCAGGCCTGCGGAAATCGTCGCGCCACCGTAGTAGAATGCTAAACTAGAGTGATTCAGAACACCTCTGTAATCAACAGTAGCTCAGCCTAATTAACGTCGCTTTAACTGTGATATCCTGCGACACAAGTTCCGCCGGAACTTCACCAGACTGTCACTGGACTGACACCGTAGTCGTACCGGAACTTCACCGAAATGAACTGCTACTTTGGTTATAATTACTTCAAGTGAACATACAAGAAGTAAGAAAGTGATTCGTGAGTTTTCTCCACTTAATGAACTCTTCTGGAAGTTTAAGAAAAACTTCTCAGTTCTGAAGTGCTACTTTCCGGTTAACTTTTGTACTGTGTGTACATCTCCATTCCACCGGAAACTGTGACCAGCTTAAAGTAGAGACGTCTAGCTACAAGATGAGCTATCTCTCATACAAAGCTTCGAACTCTGCTGCGAGTTATACTTCGTTGTTCTACCGAAAAAATCTTATTTTCTGAGAAACTGTAACTGACCGGAAATTACTGAAACTGAGTAAACTGTTATTCATGCGTTTACAGAGAAGGTACTGAAGCACGTTTAGTAACGAGTCGAGAGAGTTAACGATAAACGGAACTTCCTACCGTAACACAAAATAGCTTCAGATTCTTCACAAGTAAAGATTACGCGCAAACATCCACATGAACATGTGTTTTCGATTAGAGAAGATGTGTACAAGTAAGCTTGGCCTCTTCTTGCTCAAGTTACAGAAACTCTCCTACAGTGAGTAGTTTCTTATTACCATCTCTCTTCAGATGAAAAGACCCGACACTTCAGGCTTGTGTTATTCATCTGTACATACGCGATCTATGGCGTCTTCTGAGAACTTCTAACTCTCTCTTCACTCATACGCGATCTATGGCGTCTTCTCTCTTCCTTCTCTATATCTATCTCTTGTTCTCCTCTGCGTATCATCTACTATTCTCTCTCTCTCTCTCTTCAAAAACTTGCTGTATATATATACATTTTCTTTGGCGCTCCTCTGCGCTGTTATTCTTCAATTCGCGTTATGCGCGCCTCACGCGCCCGCCGCGGTTAATTGCTCTGTTATGCGCACACCATGCACTAACTTCGCATACTGTACACCTGTGCACTGATTTTCTGGAAGATTCTGTTTCTCTCTTGTTTGTTGTGTCAAATTCGTGAGTGCTTCCTTAACAGCTCCCCCTCAATCACTAATTTGACCTCTTCCGGTTTTTCATATATTTTTCTTTCTTTTATTCCTGCCATCTCTTTGAATCTGTTTGTCTTCGTTCCATCCAAGCTTTTAGTCAGAATGTCTGCAATCTGATCTTTCGTAGGAGTGTAGACTATTTCTATCTCTTTCTCCATTACTTTTTCCCTTAGGAAATGATACTGAATCTCTATGTGTTTTGTTCTTACATGAAACACAGGATTCGCTGCAAGATACAGCGAGCTCATATTATCTCCATGTATGATCGGTATACTTAGATCTATACCCATGCTTTTAAGTAACGTCTGCATCCATATTACTTCTTTGGCTGCTTCTACCAGTCCTTTGTATTCTGCTTCTGTTGATGATAAGGCTACTGTGTGTTGCTTCTTCGAACACCAGCTTACCAGCTTATCTCCTAGGTATATCATATACCCGTGCGTTGATCTTCGGTCATCTTGACTTCCTGCCCAATCTGAGTCACTATATGCTCTGAGCTTTATATTTGATGTAAAAGGATAATATAATCCTTCCTTTATAGTTCCTTTGATATATCTGAGAACTCTTTGTCCTGCAACCCAGTGTTGCTCTGTCGGACAATGCATAAACTGTGAGAGAACTCCCACCGGAAAACTGAGATCCGGTCTTGTTAGCGTAGCATATATTAAGCTTCCTACTAACGATTGATACTTCTTCATATCTTTAAACTCTGTTCCACTATATTTACTGAGTTTATGGTTTACTTCAAGCGATGTTGAAGCTTCTCTGCAATTCTCCATGTTGAACTTCTTCAGTAAGTTCAGGAGATACCTCTCTTGTGTGACATATACACCATGATCTGTATATGAGATTTCCATTCCTAGAAAGTATGATAACTTTCCTAGGTCACTGATTTTGAATTCCTTTTCTAGCAGTTTCTTTACCTCTGTGATTCCTACATCTGAGGTACCTGTAAGTATTATGTCATCTACATAGATACAAATGTAGATCATTCCTTCTTCTGTCCTTTTGATGAGTAGACTTGCATCTGCCTTCGAACTTTGGTATCCAAGTTCATTGAGATATTTCACAAGTCTGTAGTTCCAAGCTCTTGGGGCTTGCTTTAGTCCATAAAGTGCTTTTCTTAACCTGTAAACAAAATTTGGGTATCTGGAGCTTATAAATCCTTCCGGTTGTTCCATATAGACTTCATCTGATATATATCCATTCAAGAATGCATTCTTTATATCTAGCTGACTTAGCTTCCATCCTTTTGATGCTGCTATAGCAATTACTATTCTTATGGTTGACATTTTTGCCACCGGACTGAACGTCTCGTCATAGTCTATGCCATGCGTCTGAGCATAGCCCTTGATAACCAGTCTCGCTTTATGTCTGGCTATCCTTCCATCTGCAAATTTCTTTATTTTGAACACCCATTTATTTCCAATTACTTTCTTACCGTTCGGTTTAGGAACAAGCTCCCATGTCTTGTTCTCTTCCAGTGCGGTGAATTCTTCCTTCATTGCTTCTTGCCATTGCTTCTTGCCTTTAGCTTCGTCATAGCTCTGAGGTTCATCATCGTCTTTGACCATGTATGCATAATCGTTCTGAGTTATCTACGATGTATCATATGAGTACCTTTCCGGTTGTCTTCTTACTCTGTTTGACCTTCTTAGCTCATATTCTTCGTGTGTGTCTGAGTACCCGTCTTCATCTTCGTTTCTTATACCTGTTCTGGTCCTGGACGTACTTGCCTCGTCTTCTTTGTTTACCTGTACGATTGTTTTACCTTTCTCTTTTCTTTTTATCTCTTCTTCAAATTCTTCAGCTGTATGACTCTGATCTGCATACCAGCTTTTTTGTTCATCAAATGTTACATCTCTGGAAACAGTAAAATGTTTGGTTAGAGGACTCCATAACCTGTAACCCATCTGCTTTTCATCATATCCGACGAATACATATTTCTCTGCTTTCGGTTCAAGCTTGTGTCTGAGTTGAGACGGTACATAAGCATATGCTACTGATCCAAACACTTTGCAGTGATCAAGTGTTGGCTTCTTTCCCCACCAGGCTTCATAAGGGGTCATTCCTTCTAAGGCTGTACATGGTAATCTGTTTACCAAGTATGTAGCTGTATTTACGGCTTCAGCCCAAAGATAATCTGGGCAATTCTTTTCTTTTAGCATAGCTCGTGCAAACTCGACTAGAGTTCGGTTTCTCCTTTCTGCTACACCATTCTGTTGTGGTGTATACCTGCAGGTTATTTCTCTCTTAATACCTGCATTCCAAAGATAGTCATTGAATTCTCGGGAGAAGTATTCTCCCCCTCCATCAGACCTCAGTCTTTTAAGTTTTCGTCCGGTAAGCCTTTCAGCATATGCATGAAAATTCCTGAAGGCTCCAAACACCTCTGACTTTTCCTTCAAAACATAAAGAGTTACCCACCTTGTTGCATCGTCAATGAATAAAACATAGTACCTTGATCCGCTGATTGATCCTTCTTTCGTTGGTCCCCATACATCTGTATGTATGAGTTCTAGCACACCATCATGTTTGAATCCTTTCTTCTGGAAAGGTAACCTGTGGGCTTTTCCCATTTGACAGGCTTCGCATTTGTGAATCATATGTTGGTTCTGTACGTTCGGTAATCCCAGTACAGACTGATTCGCTATCATAGCTTTGATTCCTTTTTCGTGAAAATGACCTAATCTCTTATGCCAGAGATCAAGTTCTGTAATTACCTTTTCATCATGCGTGAGCAGCGCTTGGCCAATGTTCCCTTGTACTCTTAAGGTAAAGAGTCTGCCTTCTTTCTTACCAGAGACGATCTGATAGTATCCGTTCTTGGGATCTTCTACAAATACTCCTTTGTTTGTAAATCTGACCTGAAAACCTTTTTCGACTATCTGTCCCACACTGATCAGATTTTTCGGTATTGTTGGAACATACAAAACATTGGTTAGCAAATATGCTCCACTCTTGCATTTCACCTTTCCGATTGATTGTACTTTGTGTCTTGTA
>CM035443.1:39029229-39049229 GCA_020310875.1 Ceratopteris richardii | reverse complement strand
TTTTTTTTGTGAGAGAGAAACTATTTGTTTACTGTGAAACTGATTTTTGTTATTAGAAATCATAATTTTAATCATAATTTTTTTTAGCACATGAAACTCTCTAACAATAGTGGCAGTGATGTCGATAATAGTAATGTTAGTGGTGATGGTAATGAATGGTGAGAGCTGAATTAGTTGCAATGATGGTTGTAGTTCTCCCTGAGTGCTAGCTAATCAGGTTGGTGCCCTTGCCTCTTAGGCTGGAGGTGGGGGTTCAACCCCTACAGGATGCATCGGGATACCCCTGACTTGTGTAGTGAGATGTTTTCAGCCCCTTCGGAGGATCATTGGGCCTTCGGACATTCAAGTTCAAACCAATCCTCTCATCTCGCCTTAGGACTGTCCCTTCCCAGTTTCTACCTTAGCAGGCCTTCTGGCTCTGTATCCTAGTAGATGCTAGGCCTTCAGCCCCCGCTTTGTGCGATCCACAGGGTCCCATGGATACTATGCCCACCTTTGTACTTTCAAATTAATTCAAGCTATCAGCCTAGATCCATGGATACCATGTGCACCTTTGTACTTCCAAATTAATTCAAGCTATTAAGAAGAGTAGATGTTGGGAATTGAACTCACAACCTCCTTACTAGGAGTACGATGGCTAACCACTAGCCCCAAAAGCCATGGATAAAAATTACTTCATAATCCTCTCTTTTAAGGTATGATTCAACCATCTCCTGCTAAGCTTATGTGACATTCCGTCCCCCTTACACTGAGCATTGTCCTCAATGCTCACTTGTGGGCCCTTCTATCTAGCTTGGGCCCTTTCCCATGTTTGAGCACCTCCGCTAGCCTCAAATTCCAGCCCCCGGACATTTTGGACCTATCAAGCCCACCTCTCTTGTGCCCAAATGCCCATGTGCCTTCCTTCTTTTGGCCAATTTCAGACTCTCCTGCAGTCAAGCGCTTCCCAAGTGCCCACGAATGAGGCCTCTTACCTCCATCTTGCCCAAGTTCCTCAACTAGGCTCTAATACCAATGTTGGGAATTGAACTGGCAACCTCCTGTGACAGTAGATCTCAAAAAGATCGAACTTCCTTGAACGATGGAAATCTTGATAGTGCTGGTGATGTTCTTTATCATAGTAATGCATGTATTGGTGACTCCATCCTCAGTCATAGATGTTGTAGATATGTCTGCAACCATGCCACAATCTTAAACCCACCATCATAAATGCAAGAGTTGACGTAATAATCCTCAATAATCCAAGGCTACAAAAGGAGTCAATTCTTCCTTAGATACCAACGGTTCTTCTTTATGCCCCAGATCAGAGGGTCATTTGGCAGATTTAATGGATCCAATACATGATGAGTAAAAACCAGAAAAGGAGCGCTGCAGCAATTTAAGCTTCTTATCGAGCATGAAAAATAGAGGCGTCGTATCATTCTTCACCATGAGTGTGAATTGACAAACATTGTGATCCTTGACATCGACAATGAGATGAAGACTAAGTCAGTCCAAGTAATGGCTGTGTATTCAGTCGTGCATTCTTTTCCCATCAAAAGTCAAAGATGAACTCAAGGGAACATTTCCACACATCCAATGCTCATTATGTACAATCCTCACTCCAGAAATAAAATGCATTTCATTTATGAGTATGTATTCAGCCAAATAATCGTGTCTGAATGGCAACATGTACCTTAATTTGAAGAGTTGTGAGTACAGATAAATGAGCACATTCTCAAGTAAAATAATTCAAGTTGAAGTTTCATTCAAGACTAATTCATTTAAAAGGTTAAGTAGATCTTTAGTAATTCCAAAGTATCACAAAAGGAAAAATTTGATGCCACCCAATAGGCTTACCAACATCACGAAATATTGACCTGATAGCTAGAGAGAGTACAGGTTAAGTTGACCGAAGTGGTCACGTCACTGATTTATGGCACCATGTCAGTGCAAGGGGTACAATGCCCTTCTAGTGGTCTGCGAAAATTGCTCTCTTAAGAGCTCAAGAAAATTGGTCAATCCTTGAACTTACATGAATAGAACTTGACACTTCATTCTTTTGCGACAGTACATGACAGGCAAACTGTGATGGAGCTTATAACTGATTAGCCCGCTGAATACTGGTTCCATTGTCCAGCAGGCGTGGCCTAATGGTTCATGCCCTGAACTCTATGGGAGGAAGTCCGGAGTTCAAATCTGGCTGGACATATCCATTGAATCCCAAGTCGATGGGAGCCTCTTTCTTACAAGGTTGGGTGTATTTCCAATTCATTGTAACTTCAAAACAAAACAAAAAATACTGGTTCCATCTATAGGAGACCTTATATTTGTTTTCTGTATAAATTCATTCCTTTAATTTGCTGTATTCCCACCTTTCTCTAACAGACTTATAAAATTATTGGAGCAGCCAACAATATGTCATGCATTTTCACATTACCTCTAAAGGGTGTCACGCCTAACATCTCCCAAAATAAGAAAATGAAACACAAAACAAAATCATTTCATACCTCTCTTGATGCTGAAGCCTTTTCTCCAACCATCATTTCATTTTCCTGCTATCATTGAGCCCACCTTGGAAGGGATGCCTGACGAGCCAGGATAACATCTCGTTGGCCAGGATTGCGTTTCTGAGCATATGAAATAGTGGGCTTGGAATAAACAGCAGGTTCCTGTGCACGAGGTGATGAAGATCCACTGACAGAGGCTATTCCATAGTCCAAACCATGAATGCGTGTATGATGGTGTGCACGTGATGGTGTACTGCCTACTGATGATGCACGGGATGCAGGATCTGAGAGGGATTGACCTCTCACATTATATTTGCCCATCCGAGCAGGGGACCTTTCAACCTCCCTTGCATTTATGTATGAATTCCCAGATAGTGGCATTGAAGCACGATTCTGGCGGATCACCACTGGAAGTGGTGTAGGCTCATCATCTCCTCTATGGGGATCTGATCCATGCTCATTTACTGGAAGACTCCAGCTTTCTGTGTTCCTTCTCTGTACCTTCTGAACCATCTCTGAAGGACCTTCTGGCTCGCCCATTATGAGAATTGGCTTCTCATCTGCATGATCTACAAAGAGCTCTGTCTGCACAGATACTGTCTCAGTTGTATTTTCAGCCTTCTTCATTGCCCTATCCATTAGCCTTTTTAAACCCTTTTTGTGCTTCAGTGTCTTGAAATCCTCCCTCTTTGTTCTCTGTTCCTGTAAAATTGGCGCTACATCTGATGATGGTTTTTGGGTTCTTTGTGGCACAGCCTTACCATGATTGGGAGACTCAGAATTTGATTTAGAAGGGTATGGGGCCATTTCCACGCCAATACATTCTGTGGTAGGTCTCATCTGTTTGGGCAGCTTTGAGGGTGGCAAAGCATGATGCGGCATAGATTTTTCGGCTTTTTTCCCATATCTCAAGTCTTTATCGCAGGTTGAAGTGCCTCCATCCATTCCAAGGATAGCATCATTATGTAGCATGACATGTTTCTGTCCATGGGCATGTACCTCTGGGAATGAAGACCCATTTAAGCGGTTGTCTGAAATGGGGATTGACCCTGCGTAACAGAGCTCTGGCCCTTGGAAAACTTCATCCCTGTTCATCCTCCAGAAGGGCTCCATCCACTCTTTCGCAACTTGAACGGAGATGGCCTGTTGCTTAGGAAACTTGCTAGAATATAAATTTTTGAGGTCACTGCTTTGCATAATTCTCTGTAGATGTCGCCTTGAAGGTTTGATGACAATGAAAGAGAATGTCCCAAATTCATCAAAACCAGCTGATCCTGGTATCCATGGACTTTCTCCTGCCTGAAAAGCTATATGACTTGGAACTCCTCCATGTTTCTGCAATCCAAGGATACCACCTTCCAAAATAACAACATTCTCTGGATCCTTCACCTGGCAGCCCATTATAAATATCATACGACCCCTTCTTAATGATCTTTGACTTAATCTTGACGTATCTAATGCTAGGCTTTCAAATTCTGGTGCAACGATTTCACATGAAACCACTGTCAAATCGAGTTCTGCATCTGTTTGAAAGAATCTGGTGCTCCAATGGCAGCGCAAAGCCAACATAAAGAAGCAACTCCATAGAATGTCAGATGTACATCTAGTATGTTGACTTGTAACTCCCCTTGAGAATTATGCATGTGGCACTAAATGATAAGCAGGGGTATGAAGAACGTACATATCCCATCTGTATATGCCGCATGCATACAAAATATATGGTCCCGTTTCAAGTTATTGATCAAGCAGATTTTGTGGCATTGGCACACATCAGAAAATGCACATTCACATATTCGTGACAAATGTAAAGCAGGCCCAGAAAACAGATAGTTCTACAGCAAGGAAAAGTGGAACATTCAAAGAATATGTAACACGTAGCATTCACGGGGAGAAATCAGTCCATTCTCACGGGGCAGATAATGCAGAGAAACGTACGCATTCAACTTATGAATTGAGATGTTGAAGCCAATGTCATATGTCTGCAAAGGTTTCTGACTATAATCAAGGTGTTAAGTGAGGATGTAAGCGAAAAACTAATCACATCCATTCACATGGCAGACAGAACATTTGCACGAAGATAAGCACTCATATTCTGCATGATCAAGTTTATGCATGAAAATCATATTCTATGTATATTCGGGTTGTCCTACGCAGGAAATGGCCAATGATCAGACACGCATACGGCTGATCAATGTTCCGTGGTAGATGATGTGTCCGTCAGATCAATTATGCAATTATGTTTGTAGATTCGTGTGAACTTAAAAGCGATGTTTTCCATATTCACAGTGTATGCTAATGTGCACGAACATAGAAGTGGGGATTCTGTAGACCATATTATTTATGATTTCTCGGCGATCAAAGCAGATGGTCGTCGCATGAATCCCGACGCGGGATGCAGGATGCCAAAACACTCCTCACAGGCCAGAAAGAATTCAGTGAGTGAAACGACGAGAATGTAAAAGAGATAAGTTTCGAGTAGGTCTGCATACATTTCAGGCAGAAACTTTCGTTTGACATAGGATAAGGAAGCGACGTCGACGCAGAGGGAGAACTCAGCATTCCTGACGGAATAGGGAGAAGGAATCGTGGAGTGGGTGGTGAGGACGAGGGTAGGATGTATGAGAACGCCGATGCCACGAACGCCACCTGCATGTCCGTTACTATCAAACTCCGGGCTGCTGCTAATCCCGGAGATGGAGACAATAGAAGCATGCAGCTGGGTGATCGCCGCCTTCACAACTTCAGGAGGCGGCGGACGAGCGGGTCGCCTGCCGCAGAGCCAATTCAATGTCATGACCTCGCACGGGCATTGTCATAATTCCACCGGCGGTTAAGGTGACTATGCCATTCTCAGATTTATCACGGAGGAATTGAACAGGTGACGTTTCAACAGAGTCGCAAACTCGGAGCCTGAATCCGACTACCGAAGTTTCAGATTGATCATGCAGGATTTGAACAAAGTGACGTTCCAGCAGAGGCGCAATTCTAGAGCCTGAACCCAACGACCGAAGTTCCAGCAACAGAAAACCATATGTGTGAAATCCCCCTTTTTCCCCATCTCTCTTCTATTGACAAGATCCCCCCTCGAGGCTCCCATATCCAAGGTGTGGTATAGTGCATTCCATTGGGTTCAAGTTTCGCCCAAGGATCCATGTAGCTAATCCTATGTCTATTTTCATGTGATGGGATGCCCCTTCTTTTTCCCGAGCAACCTAGGTGCACCCTAAGAGTTTTCAATTTCTTTAAGAATGTAACAATCCTTGGGCAATCACTCTCCCTCCCTTGGTTTTCTATCGAGCAAGTTGGGTGTTTGGGTGGTTTGTTGTGAGGCACCGAATGGTGTGCAACTATGAAATGGACCTCGTTAATCATTCGACAATCAATCCAGCGATCTTGGGACCTACGTGCTCTAGCCCCCTTCCAACAAGGCTTGGAGCATACCCCTTCTCAAAAGCGCACTTCGAGAAAGGGTGTGCTCGAGGGACACTGGAAGGGGCCTAGAGCACGTAGGTCGAGACTACTAGATTGATTGTCGGATGATTAATGTGGTCTCCCTCATAGTTGCACACAATTCGGAAGCTCATGGCAAGCCACCCAAGCACCCAAGTTCCTGGATAGAAACCTAAGGGGTGGGGGGGGGGGGGGGGGGGGGGGGTGCCCAAGGATTGTTAGAAAGAAAAAGAAAAAGCATCTCCCATTCCATGAAGTAGAGCAGTTAAGGACAACTACATTGTGGCAAACATCAACTCACTAGTGTGGTTCATGTGAGGGGAGTGGCTTGATATCCCAATCAACTTGCCTCAAGGAGGATATATCTATGGTATACGAACTAATATCCAATGGTTTCCAACTTTTGGCCCATTCATAGCTTCCATTTTGAACCCCTTTAATGTAACGTGTGTGCATTGTTCCTAAACTCAATACTAATTGATTCCAAGTTTGAGGTCTTTCGACTGACCATATGCACTAGAGTTTCATGACCATATGCACTAGAGTTTCATGGGTTCCCCCTGTAGGTCTTTAAGAGCTTTCATCTCTTGTGCTAGCTTGGTTGAACTGGCTTGTTCTTCCTCTATCATTTGCTTTACTTGATGGATTTTTCTTATGCTTCTAATGCCATATCAGCCTATCGGGCCTTTGTGTTAGTAAGCTTGGTGCTCAATAGCAAAAGACTTGAGCTCTTGCATGACCTTTGTAATCTTATCATCCAATGATGAAGGAGTGTAAGTGGGTTCTGATGTGCTAAGTGGTAGAAAAGGGGTCGGCGTGGATGTCGAGATTCTCATTGAAGGGGAATGAAATAGGTGGAAATGGGGAGCTGATGTGTGATCATTTGATAGAACAAACGATGGAAAAGTAAAGCATGATGGTATAATACTAGGTGGGAAAATGGCGATGGTGGTAGGTATAGTGGATGTTATGGAAGGTATAGACATGGTCACCTAAGTGTGGGAGAGGAAGCAACATATCTTACCTCTTCATCGCTCATATTGGTTGGTTCTTCCAAGTCCTCCACGATGATCCTTGATGGTGATTGTGTTTGTGGAATGGACTATTGTGATAAGTGGATAAATTTGGAGCAACCACCTAGATGCTCTAACATAATGATTTTGAATCCCTTGGTTCGGATGTGCTTGGAACATCAAATTTATGCTTCTTTTTATTTTAGGTGGTGTTATAGGAAATGATGATCTAGATTTGGAGAATATCCTTGATTTATTTGATGTGAGATCTCCTTTTAGTACTTGGAAGTAGGTGCAACATGTATCTAGGGATGTTTTGATGCAAAAGCTACCTCTAATTCATTGCATGTTTGTTGTTAGGAATCCTTCGATTTCGACTCTACAACCTTGTTGATATATTTAGATAGTGATGTGTGTGAACACTCTAGGACCATTGGGGTACTTTCTTCCCTCTTTAGGAGGTTTTCTTCCCCCGACTTGTATAGACGACTACTGCTCTAATGGGTTACTTATCTTGGTACAATCTAGTGGTAATACATTTAGTCTTGTGTGTTGTGCTCCAAGCTTCTTCTTCTTCTTTTTCCTTGTGTTGTTCGGGTGCTTTTGCAAACCTTGAACTCCAACAATTGGTATCAGAGGAGGTCATCGCTTCATCTAGGGCATCGTCGACACCCTTTCGATCATAGTCTCAAAATCGCGTGAAATTTGGTGAGCATACTCAGGCCTTTGGACGCACTATTGTAGCACTTGTGCAGGTTATTTCATATTTTTGTGCCAAAGCTATATACAGGTTTTGGCTCGCAAGTATAAGCATCTCGAAGTCTGCCACAGGATTAGCAGAACTCGTGTGGGTAGTTTTGTTCAACTTTTTCGGATACAATCATTTTTCTGCATCAAGGTATTTTAGTTAGTGGCCATGGCTGAAAGCAATGATATATTTTGTATGTTGACAGTTGAGGATAAGTTGGATGATACGAATTACCCATTATGGGATTATATGATGCGTCATTTATTGGTCGCAAAAGGACTACGGAATATTGTGCAAGGTGTTGAAAAACGTCCTATTACACCTGCAAATATAGGTACTAAAGCTGATGCAGATGGCGTTGAAGATTATGATATTCTTCATGTTACTCTTCGTCTTGTAGTTTCTATTGCACCTACTACAGAGCAAATTCATTGGGATGGTAGAGATGCTTAGGCACATGCATTGATAGCCTTGTTTGTCAAACGTGCCATTATTCCTCATATTTGCTCTTGCATAGCAACTAAGGATGCTTGTGACACACTTACCACATTGTACCAAGCTAGGAATGAGGCTCGTGTTGCTTACCTCCGAAAACAATTGGAGAGTGAGCATATGAATGAAGGTGATTCTATGGACAATTTTCTAACAAAGATCAAAGATTTGAAGGAACAATTAATTTCTACTGATGACGTCTTGCCTGACAGTTCGCTTGTGCAGATTGTTCTAAATAGTCTTCCCGATTCATACCGGAGTTTTGCTTCTACTCTTTGTTTGATGATGAAAGGTAATCCAAATGCCTTAACATTTGAGGAGTTAGTCTTTGTGTATTGCATGAAGATCAATCTAGGCAGAACAAGTCCATTATGCATGTTGTAGATCAAGCTTTCCTGGCTAGTCAGAAGGGCAAAGGTAAATGGAGCTCTTCTACTAGTAAGAAAAAATCTGCTAATTTTGCATAATCAAAGAAGGAAGATAGAGAAGAAAAGAAAGCAGAAAAGCGGAAATTGTTTTGCAGTTATTGTAAAGCAAATGATCATGTCATAAAGAATTGTCCAAAATTACCTGCAAAAGAGGCAAAGAAAGAGAGGCTAGAATGGTTGTTGCAGAGGCCTCTACACTAAAAACATAGTCTACTAATCTAGTGCAGAATGAAGAATGGGTGTTTACTATTGTTTGCAATTATGACCCATCCTTTCTTGAATAGTTTATGTCTCCCGTAGACTCAGATGTTTTGGCACTTTGATAGTGGGGCAACCAAACATATTACCTCGCAGCAAAGTTTCTTCACTTCACTTGAGCCTGCCCCTACAGGGAATACTGTCACATGTGCCAATAACTCCTGTTATCCTATCATGGGAGTTGGTAAGTTCATTTTGACTACTGTTGATGGTAGTTCTTTCAACATTTTTGGATGCTCTATTTGTGCCAGGGATCAAGAAGAATATGTTATCAGTTTCAGCTTTAGGCAAGATTAGCTTGGTTGTGAAATTTGTTCATGAGAGATGTACAGTTCATGATCTGTCAAATGGGGATGTGATTATTGCTTCTGACATTTTATGTTGTGGGTTGTATAAGCTCATAGACTATGAAAAATGTGTGAATGATTCAACATGTGCAATACATGGTTCTCAGGCTATGTTAGATGCAAAGCTTTGGCATGCACGCTTTGGTCATCTGAATTTTTCTAGTTTGCTATGCTTGCAGAAATCTAAAACGGTGTCCTCTTTGCTCGAACTTGAGGCACTCGGTAAATATGTTTGTGAAGGCTATATTTTAGGCAAACTGCAGTGTTCATCCTTCCCAAAAGATGGTTTAGTTCAAGCTACTCAAAAATTGCAACTTGTAGATAGTGATGTTTGTGGTCCTACGCAGACACCTTCTTTTGGAAACTATCTTTACTTTGTCACCTTCACTGATGATTTTTCCAGACATGCATGGATATATCCATTGAAAGCAAAGTCCGAAGTGTTTATGTCTCCATATGAGGCATGGCACGGTTGTTGGAATTTGGGGCCCCAGGATCGTTCCAAACTGAAACCTTTTGAGCATACACACTTAATTAATTAAGATGATAAGTGAGAGATAGAAAGAAAGAGATCTTGAGCCAAGGATAGAGAACGTAAGCTGGATGCTTACTCACTAAAAAATAGATGTCCAAATTACAACATGGGAGTACTACTCAACCATATAAAGAGGTGCACTCACTAATGGAAGAATATCCGAGAAGATGATGATACAAAATTTAGATTATGTTGAAATAATCTAAGTGTGTGTGAAGCGAATGAGCAACAAAGCTAACCTTATTTTCACAAAATAATGTAACAAAATTGTAAATCAACCAACCCTAATTTTGAGATTAGGGTAGAGAAACCCTAAAAACAAAATATAAGGTTAACTCACAAAAGATAGTTACCATCACCTTGTAGAAGACTTCTTGCTCCAAGAGAGTAGCCTCTCCTTCACCAAAACTCCACCTCCTCAAGAGTGTGTGAACACTCTCTCTTCAGGAAGACCTTCAAACTCTAGCTTGAGATCTTTGAGTGAGTGATCCATAATGAGCCAAGTCTCTTCTTTTATAGTATTGGTGTAAGCTCCAAAAGCGAATACAAAACACAAGCTCAATGAAGCATGAAGGAAGAGGTCGCTGCGATTGATGCTTTTTGAATTTACGTCCATTGTCCGTGTGCTCTTGGAAAAAAGTATGAAGAAAAAAACAAGACAAATCTTACACGATGTTGCCACCAGGATTCGAACCCGGGTGGCTGTTTTAGAAGGCCACTATGCTATCCACACTGCCAAGTGGTTTTCCTTGAAGGAAGTGTATAAAGTATTAATCATACCCTCACAGTTTTGGGATTTTTGGACCATTGTTGGACATTGATTCCAACAATCCCTCCTTCAATTCACAATGGTACAAGCTTCTGTAACCTGAAAATCTTCTCATGACTACCTCTAGTCAATGCTTTGGTAAAAATATCTGCAACATTCTCACTAGAATGAACATAAACCAGCTCAATGTGCTTCTTAGCTATCTGCTCTTGAATATAGTGGTAGTGTACCTCTATATGTTTTGTCCTTGCATGATGCACTAGATTCTTAGCTATAGCTATAGCACTCTGGCTATCTGAAAATATCTGAATGGGTTCATGTACTCTCACATCAAGATAACTAAAAATCTTCTGCAACCAAACTGACTCTAGAGTAGCTGTAAATGCTACACGATATTCAGCTTCACACGATGAAGTGGCAATAGTGGGTTGTCTTTTTGAAAGCCATGAGATAAGACAATCTCCAAGATAAAAACGAAATCCACTAGTACTTCTTCTTGTGTCTCTATCACCTGCCCAATTAGAATCTGAAAATCCTTTTAGTAAAAAATGTGTAGATTTCAAAAATACTATAGCATAATTTGAAGTTTCCTTCAAATATCTAAAGATTTGCTTTACTGCTTTCCAATGTAACACTGTCGGATTCTGCATGAACTTTGATACTTGAGAAACTGCAAACTGTATATGAGGATGTGTATTACATAGATATATCAAGCAACCAACTGCTTGACTATATAAAGTAGCATCAGATGACTCTTCATCTGCTACCATTTGTAAAGAGATGTTGTGATCCATAGGTGTTTGCATAGGTTTAGAATCAACCATCTGAAACCTCTCCAAAAGTTTCTCAATGTACTTCTGCTGTGTCATATATATACACTCATCTTGAAACAGAAATTGAATCCCAAGATAATAATGCAAAATGCCTAAATCATTCACATCAAATGTTTGCTTCAATTGTTCTTTGAACATCTGCAAATCTTCATCTCTAGGACCTGTGACTATAATATCATCCACATAAATGATTGCTATGATCATCATACCTGGTTCAGCTTTGACATAAAGAGTTGGAGTTGCATCTGAGTTATGGAAATCAATGGACAAAAGATATGTATGTATCTTTTCATACCATGCTCTAGGTGCCTGTTTTAAACCATACAAAGCTTTTATAAGCTTACACACTAAGTGTTCTTTACCTGCCTCTTCAAAACCTTCTGGCTGCTGAATATACACATCCTCATGTAAATCACAATTAAGAAAATTAGTCTTAATGTCAAGTTGATATATATGCCAACCAAAATGTGCTGCTAGAGCAAGTATTGACCTGATTACAGTCATCCTAGATGTAGGAGCGAATGTCTCATCATAATCAATATCTTTTTGTTGTACATATCCTTTGACAACCAACCTGGCCTTGTACCTGTCAATAGTACCATCTGCTTTCCTTTTGATTTTGAAGATCCATTTTACACATATAGCCTTCTTTCCCTCTGGTAACTCACATAATTGCCAATTTTGATTCTTATGAATAGAATCAATCTCTTCTTGCATAGCTTTTCTCCGAATAGGAATGTTAAGTGCATCTTTAACACATGCAGGTTCATCTTCAACTGTTGTAAGTGCCAAAATATCATGAATCTCAAAGCCTTCAGCAAAACTTACATGATGTTTTTGTTGTTGTTGTCTAGTCTGACTCCTTGTTCTTCCTGTAAAAGTCTTTATACAACTATCTTTCCAAGTTTGATATAACCAAGTAGGTGTATCCTTAAATAGTGGTGAAATTCTTTCTGACCCATCAGCTTCCACAGGTTTTGGAACTTGTCCTGTCGAGGTACTAGGACTTTTTGAAACTCTAACTTCTTTCATTTCTGGAACCAAAGTCTCATGTGGAATTGATTCTGTAGAAGGTTGTGAAATTCCTCTTTCTTCAATTCTTTCTTGAATCCTAGGAATTTTAACTCCCTCCTCATATGGCTGAACATGTACATCCAGAATCTTTCTAAGAAATCCATAGTCATCAGCAATATAAGCATTACATGAAAGAATAACTTCACCTGTCTCTGGAACATAAAACCTGTATCCTTTACTCTCAATAGGATATCCAATGAAAACAGCTTTCTTTGCCTTTACATCTAGTTTGCCTCGGTTCTTTTTCTCAACATGTACATAAGAAAGTGATCCAAACACTCTGAAGTAACTCACATTAGGTTTTCTACCATAATAAGCTTCATAAGGTGTGATTACCTTTAAAGCTTTTGTAGATGACATGTTTAAAATGTGGTTAGCTGTATGTATTGCATCAAACGAGAATTTCGGTGAAAGCTTCTTGGATGCCATCATGCTCCGCATCATCTCAACAAGTACTCTATTCTTTCTTTCTGCAACACCATTCTGCTGAGGAGTGTAAGCAATAGTAAGGTGTCGAGTAATACCTTTCTCATCAAGAAATTTTTGGAAATCTTTTGACAAGTATTCTCCACCTCTATCACTTCTTCTAGATAATTTCTTGACTTTCATTTTCAACCATAGCTACAAACTTCTTGAACATAGGAAAGACTTCTGACTTCAACTTAAGACCATAGATCCATGAGTATCTCGTAAAATCATCAACGAATAGAACAAAATACCTAAAACCCTGAATAGAGTCTACTCTCATAGGTCCATTCACATCTGAATGAATAATCTGCAATTTGCTGGTAGCTGTAATATGACCATGTTTCTTGAAAGGTAGTTTATGCATCTTACCTTCAAGACATTCTTCGCATATATGTGAATCATCTGGTAGCTTGAATGAGGATAAACTCTCAACCATACCCCTGTCTTTCATATTCTTGAGAGATCCAAAACTAATATGTTCAAATCTTTCATGCCATAGCTTCATATCTTCCACCAATGATGAAGATTTGATCGCATATGCCTGACTGATTTTTGACAAAACAAAGATCCCTCCTCTATGCTCACCTTGTAAAATACACTTGTTGTCTTTGTGTGATAAGATCTTACAAAGATCTCTCTCAAATACAACTTTAAAATCATCACCTAAAAATGCAGATATAGATACCATATTCTTCTTCATTTCAGGTACATATAGAACATCTGAAATCTGAAAATTACCACCTTCTCTTGACTTTAGGGTTACTGTACCTATTCCCACAACCTCCAAATCATTGCCATCTGCAATAGTAACTCTTCTACCTGAAGAATAGGAAGAGAAGAAAACACATCTCTGCAACCTATCATATGTTTTGTAGCACTTGAATCAAATATCCAAGGACTTGCTGAAAGAACTTGTAAAGCTGCCTGATCAAAAGCTACTTCCTCAATGGTGATATATGCATAAGAATCACCTTGAGATTTCCCTTTTTTATCATCTTCTACAACATTACCTGATGCCTTTTTCTTTTCTGCTACAATCCTTTTATAACATGCTGACTTAAAATGTCTAGGTTTCTTGCAGTAAAGACATATTACTTCCTTCTTCTTAGAAGACTTCTCTTTAGATGTAGTAAAAACAGAATATGAAGTAGAAGGTGAGAGAGACCTATTTTCCTTCTTGGATTGCTTTTCCTTCTTATCCTTCTTCTTCTTTTTCCCCTTTGATGAAGATGAAATTGCTTCTTCATTCTCTTCCATTCCCTTCAAATGATCTTCATCTTGAAGTAACAAGAACTCTAGCTCTTCAAACGTAACCTCTCTATCTCTTGTGGTAAGGGTAAGAGTGGTTATAAAAGATCGATATGAAATAGAAGTGAATTAATCAGCGTATTTATCATTTCTTCATCTGATATCTCAACTCCTACATTTAGAAGTTGATCCCTCAAGTCAACGAGTCTCGTAATGTGGGGTTTGAATTCACTCACCAGCCTTCATCCTTGTATTTGCTAGTTTTCCCCTTAAGTGAGCTTTCCTAGCAGAATTTCTGCTCTGAAAAAGATTCTCAAGCTTTAACCAAGCTTGCCTCTTTTGCAAGATCTGATCTATGGTAGAATATGCTTTTTGACACTCATTGCTATGAATGAGAGTGCTAAAGCATCTCTAGCATCCCACCTTGCCTAATCTTCAGTAGGAGGAACTATAGGTAAAGACCTAGCAGTGACCCTGGATATAGAAGTGATTACCTCTTCTTAAGTTGGTTCTGCAATTGTGACTCCAGCACCTCTTGAAGTTGTTGTATCCCCTTCTTCATCTTCTCATGTTGGTCTTGTTAAGGATCCATTGACGATACTCCATAAATCCTTTGTCACTAAAGTATTCATCATCATGAAACTCCACATGGGATAATTAGAAGATCCATTCAACTTGTCTTCAATCTCAATTCTAATCTCACTCATCTTAACTAAGTGTGTATGTCAATTATGCTCTGATACCAAGTGTTGGAATTGCAACCAAGAAGAGCTACAATCACTTGCAGAGCACGCACACAAGCTAGCATCACGTGCAATGGCTGCCGCATCCTCCAGTACCCTGCAACCCAAACGTCCACGTGAACTCTTCAACGAGTTCTTGGAATCAACTGAGTTCAAAGGTCAAAACCACTTGTATGACCTACTGTCTAGAGTCCATGATCTATACAAAACAATTCAACTGAACTCTGATGTGCTCAAGAGTACTACATCTTGCGTTTCTCTATAGAAATACCACCTTATGAGGGTAAATGGGTCCCATGTGACCTTCTACTCTACATACACAGAGGCGATGAAGCCTTCATGAAGCGCCTTAAGCGCTTCATGGCAATTGCTAAAACTGCAGGGCACTTACTAGATGACTCTGTGCCATTAGTAAAAAAACTTAACAAAAAGAAGAGGATGGCTACAAAGCACCTATCCTACATTGCAACAACATATTTTATCATTAATGAGGAGCCCGAACCTACACCTGTTGAGCTCCCCAACCTTGTCACTAGGGGTTTTGTTAAGGAGAAGAATGAGCCTCAAACAGAGGCCATAAATTTTGCCAAAGAAAGCATTACAATCCACCAAGAATTTCCTGGTGGTGTTGAGGATAAAGTACGGGTGCAATCAAGCATGGAGGAGGCCCCCCCTTCAAATCTCAACCCCTCTGAGCCCACATTACCAGAGGTGGAACTTGAATATCTCTCCAGCATCGTTGTGGATGGAGAGGAATTTATTTTGCTTCATGACATTGAGAAGGCATTCGGTCTACGTCTAGATGAATGTTTGAGTATTTTCTCCACTTGGGGATTCTGTGGCAAACACCCTAGCAATGGTGTGTGCTGATATTTTAAATGATGACAACAATTCTACTACGGAGGAGGAGTTCAGTGCAGCACGGGAGAGGATAATGAAGAAAAAAATTCCTACATCCCCTGTAGCAGAGCAGAGTGGCATGGCCCACTCTAGCATTGATCTTGATGCCCTTGGAAGAGGGGAGGAAGAAGACAAGCTTCATGATGTAAGTGGTAATTGAATTAAATAAATGGATAATTTAAGTTAACATTGTAAGAGCTTGAATTCTCATTTTTTCTTAACAGGAAGCAATTGAGCTCGACAAGTTCGCAGCAAGATCTGCTGGGAATTGAGCTTCTTGCCGGAGTGGTGCATCCTTGGCAAACTACATCAGAAAGTTGCCAAAGGATGATTTTGTTATCATACACAAAGACTACAGTCCGGATGGGCACTTCATGACTTGGTGCTTGAAGGCCCTTAGCAAGATTTTGTGTTTATGTACAATTACCCAAGGCACTAATTGTGTCATTTTGGTTAGGAAATCCTTAGTTGTAACTACATTAGGACTTAATTTTAGTGGAAAAGTATTAGGGCAAATAGGTATCGCCATGGGTCTTGGAATGCAAGACCTCCATGTAATATCAAGATCTGTATTGACTTACCAGCTGCCTCAATCTCTCCAAAGGAGAAAGAAAGTTGTAGAGAAATTGAAGGCAGCTGAGAAATGATGTAATGTCTTGATAATACAAACTTTTTTTTTCATCATTTGTTTATTCATGTATATGAATGTGCTAAAAAATTGAACTTATCTTCTCTCCACAAATTGTATCTAATTTGAAGTCTTTGTATTGTCCTTTGGTCCGTTGTATTATTATATGCATAAAAGAGGCCAAAAAAGCCCCAGCCACAAAAACACGGGAAACAGCCCTGCAAAAAATTTGTAAGGCTGTTTCCCGCATTTCTGTGGCTGGGGCTTTTTTGGCCTTATCTGGTGTTTTTAGGTGCTACAAAACATAGGAAAGTATCTAATTCTAGATTTTCACTTGATTTTGGTAGAATCAAGACCAAAGGTTACCAGTAGGGTATAACCTAAGCTTTAACTAGATCAAAGATCTCATCCATACCTTTTATGCATACAATGATTACCTGTAGTGTATAACCTCTTAATTACTAGACCATTACATCTCTACCATACCTTTTATGCTTACACAAGACCAAATAATGCAAAAAAAACCCCAGCCACAGAAACGCGAGATTCAGCCTTGCAAAATTTTTGCAGGGCTGAATCCCGCGTTTCTGTGGTTGGGGGTTTTTTGGTATGAAAAGGACATGTGGAACATCAATAGGTAGAAAAGGAACATATATAGTCACAAAACAATAGGCAAGTGCATGCATGTTTAACTGAATCCATATATAACTGACTGAAAGAGAGAGAGAATGAGAGAAAAAAAAGAGACAAAGAATATAGGTTAAAACAAAATTTTCTATTATCCATTGTATTACATCGCAAAGTAGGACTATCATAGGGTATAATATACACATCATGGGTTATTTCCTCTAATTCTTCTTGCTAGCTGAATGTCCTTCGGTTGTATGGTTACTCTCTTGGCATGGATAGCACAGAGGTAAGAGTCCTCAAGCATGGAGATGAGGTAGGCCTCAGCTGCCTCTTGAAGTGCTTCAAGTGCTATCCCTTGTATTCGTAGACCTGCTTGGTAGCTTTGTAGTTCCTCTTTCACTACCGTTGCAAAAGCTCTTCGTGGTATGAGTAGTTCAACGGACTTTTGGTAGTGTCGTATCTCTGCAAAAGCCCTGCAGTGCTTCCTTCGTCTTTGTGGAGCTCTTGTGTTGGGAGGTATGTTTGGCTGGCATTGAGGTCGACGTCGTGGTTGATAGTTTTTTTTTCTCCGATGTACACGATGTGAGGGCCCAGCTTCATCTTGCACATTTTGTTGTTGATGTGGTTGCTGACTTTGCTCTCTTTCCTCCTCTGTTGGTATTTGCCCTTGTCCTTGTGGAAGTGTCTTACCTCCATGTGTCACCCTATGGCTCGTTGGAATTTGCATATCATTCCATGGTGGTTGATTGCTGCTTTCCTCGTTCGGGGATGAGTCTTCTTCGCTCTTTGGTACACTCCTTCTGATCAACTTTTGTTTGGGTCTTGACTTGATGGGTATCCTTGTTGGTGGCTCATCATGTGAAATAGACTCTGATCGTCCTGGAGTGAAATACTCCTGTCTATTGGACACTTCATTTTCTCGCACTGAATTGCTACCAGGTGGTGTGCCATCGTGTGACACAGGCACAGATGTGCTCTGGGAACCACTTCGAGGTCTTTGGGGGGGTTGCAACCATGGTGGGCGTTGTGTCCCTAGATGAGGGCTAGGAAAGAAGACGTGATCTTTCCTTGCAGCTTGCTTGGTGCGTGCCATTCTCTTGAGTTGCAAAAAGTGTGAAATGAAGTGAGTTCTCTCTATTTATAGAGTTTTTAAAAAAACTGTTTGTTCACACTAGAATGGACAAAACCTGTTTAAAAAATACAGAATATTATATATTAAATAATAACACATTGAAACCAAGATTACAATAATCATAGGTATTACCACATAATGGGAAATAACGAATTCACTTTAGTTCCAAGCTGAGCCTTCTCGTTGTCTCCTTGCACGCCACTGAGCATGATGAAGAGGACCTAACGATGACTTCCATTTCTCACTAGCAATGTTGTGTTGCATCGTTCTTGCAAGTTTTGCCAATTTTGAATCCCTAAGTCATTCCACAAAAAACTTTCTCGAGAATGTAGTGCGGTAAAACCAATTAAACATCTCCTCCATGTAGTTTGATTGCATTGGGCCACCACCATGTCGGGTGTTTTTGAAGTAGACACCCCTCGCTTTGTAGTGTGACTTTTCCATTCCTTGGGTACTGAAAATCTCTAATGACCCATATCGATGCATGAAAAAAGCTCCATGTGCAAACAAATATGCTAAAAATTGTTAAGTACATTGGAAAAAGGTAAGTGTAATGAACACTTGTAGAAGAAGATTACACTTACAATGTAGTGTGTTATATTGCTCTCTCCCCAAGATTGAATGAAACACTTGGTGAACTCCACTCACGTTGAATAGCACTAGACCTAGTCAGACCCATTAAGCCTACCAACTTATCAAAGCTCGACCAAACTTTCTTTCTCTTATTACAAAGATCAACTTGAGAGTCATTGTCTGTTGTGATCATGCATAGGTCTTTCCACAGCTCATAACGTTCATTATTTTGAGTGCTAGTACCTCTTCTAAAAAAATGTCTTGCTTTATTCCCTGGCATTGACACTTGTTGCAAGCTATCTTGAGATTCTCCAACTTTCTTAACAACTAGGGTTACATTTCCACCATGACAACCAATTGAATTAAGAAGTTCCTCCAATTTCTTTATAGCTTGAATAGATTTATCAACTGGCTTCATGGCAAATGCGTATTCTATATGGAGCTTTAATAGTCTATCAAAAATTCTCATGAAGGCATGCAAGGTGCAAAAGTGGACATTGACTAAAGGGAATGGAATAATGGGATTCCAATCCTTATCTGACATGTCATGATTAGGTGTACCTAACATGGGACACCTCATTAAAGGTATATCCCATTCAGCAGATGGAGTTGCATATGTGTCATCAACTAAATCATCTATGTTGTTTTGTTTTCTCTTTGTTCGTTTATAACCTCGTGTGCAATATGGACAAGGATAGAGAGTAGATGCACCTTGTTTGCACCCTAACATGCATTTGATAGTCTTTAAGTCTCCACCTAAGTGCCACTCTACTTCAAAATCACCAAGGCTTTCTACAATGATTTTGGCACCATGAATTTGAGAAGTTATCACCTCTCTGATCCATGGGGTCCTACTGAAAATCCATGTAAGAACATCATTGGATTCTTTAGGTACTTCAATAGCACCTAACCACCATATATCTTTCTTGGATTGGACACTATATGTAAAGTGATGGGTAGATTCTTCACTATCATCAATAATAGCATGGGCCATAGCTTCATTCATGAGTGTCACACTAAGTCTCTCCATACGGCGTCCCTTTATGATTTGAGATTCGAACCACAATCTACATCAAATAACAAACATTATATTATTAAAAATACTATGAATGCCATTATCAAAACAATGGATATACCTTGAAGTGTGGATTTGTAAAATTTAACCATTTCCTTTTGAAGCCTCTCCAAATTGATAAATATGTTGTTGTACTTTGTGTAGATGAATCCCTTTCTAGATGTGTT
>CM035443.1:38999229-39004229 GCA_020310875.1 Ceratopteris richardii | reverse complement strand
AAACCTTGTCAATTCTATGTTCCGAAAGATCAGTTAATCATCTATAATTTGGGAGATGAAGTAAATCCGCGACCTATCAAGATAAAGGAAGGATTGTCTGAGGCATTTCAAGCAGATTTGATCCAGCTTCCTCGTGAGTTCTCTGATGTTTTTGCATGGGATTATCATGATATGAAAGGTCTGGATCCTCGCATCTATTAGCATCGGGTCGTGCTCAAACTAGAAGCAAAACCGATTAAACAACCCAGCTACCGTATGAACCCTAACTATGCAGCACAGGTCAAAGCAGAACTTGATCGCCTATTAAAGGTAGGATTCTTTGTACCCATTGAGCATGATGAATGGATCTCCCCGATCGTGATTGTACCAAAGAAAAACAAGCAGCTATGAATATGTGTCGATTATCGAAAATTGAATGCAGCCACCGTACCTGATCCATTTCCTCTTCCATTTCTTGATACAATGCTGGACAGCGTGGCTGGCCATGAGATGTATTCATTTCTCGATGGTTATAGTGGTTATAACCAGGTTCGAATGGCTGAGCACGATATACCGAAAATATCGTTTATTACGAATTGGGGTGTTTTTGCTTGTACAGTCATGTGGTTTGGGTTGAGGAATGCTCCTAGTACCTTTCAGCGTTGTATGCAAGAAATCTTTTCATCCTACCTTACTTCTTTTATGCAAGTATATCTAGATGACTTCTCTTTATTCGGTAAGATGGTAGCACACCTGTATCATTTACGATGTTGCTTTGAGAAATGTCGTGAATACCGACTCTGCCTGAACCCCACCAAATCTGTTTTTGCAGTTTCTTGTGGTAAACTCCTTGGCCATATTGTATCTGCACATGGCATACAAGTTGATCCAGACAAAGTTGCAGCCGTGTTAGAAGCACCTGTGCCTACTACACTGAAAGAAGTGATGCGCTTCATGGGTCAAGTCAGGTGGCATGGTCGACATTTACGGTGGCTTGCCCATTTGGCAATACCCCTAAATCGGCTAATAACTAGTACTCCTCGATAGTTTGATTGGACTCCAGAATGTCAAACTGCATTTGATCATCTAAAAGGATTATTAACGCAGGTTCCAATTCTACAACCTCCTGATTGGGAACGACCATTTCATATTTTTATAGACGCATCAGATATAGCCATTGGAAGTGTTTTAATGCAACAAACTGATAAGTGGTTTCGGCTTGTCTATTATGCAAGTCGACGGCTTGCTCCTGCTGAAAAGAATTATTCAGTGACTGAAAGAGAATGTCTCGGTTTGGTGTATTCTGTAAAGAAATTCCGGCATTATTTGCTAGGCCGAAAATTCATCTTTCATGTAGATCATGCTGCGCTGGTGTATCTGGTTAGACAACAGCATTTAGGTGGTCGTTTTGGCGTGTTGGGTTTTGTTGTTAGAAGAGTTCGATTATGAAGTAATTCATCGACCGAGCACTGCACATGCATTAGCAGATTTTCTCTCTCGTTTGGATTCCAGTGAAGCTCCGGTCGGTGTTGATGACACCACACCAGCAATTTACAATTACTGAAATGACTAATAATGAATCCGCAGAACCTCCTGTGACACCTAGTTACTATGATCAGTTATTAACCTTTCTTACTGATGGATGTCTTCCCCCTCAAACTTCTCCTACTATGCGTCGGAAAATTGCAGTTTACAGTCGCAGATTCCAGTTGATTGCCGGACAGTTGTATTATATGGACCATACTGGGATCTTGCTTCGTTGTATTCCTCCACATGAAGTAAACTCGGTTATCGCTCTGGCACATTCAATACCCTCCGGTGGACATTTTGCAGCAGATTTAACGCACTGAAAAATTCTGCAAAGTGGGCTCTGGTGGCCTACTATGTACAAAGATGTATCTCAGTTTGTGCAGCAATGTGACAATTGTCAGCGATCTGGACAGCCTTTACAACGCCATTTCTTTCCTCTACAGCCTGTCTTACCTTTGGAACCTTTTCAGAAATGGGGTCTTGACTTTATTGGACCAATCACACCTCCAGCAATCCTTAGCAACAATCGCTACATTCTGACATGTACAGATTATGCTACCAGATGGGCACAAGCTTGGGCTTTACAGTCTGCTATAGCTATTTCGGTAGCAAAGTGTCTGATGAAGGATGTATTCCCACGATATGGATTACCTTTGGAACTTGTAACAAATCAAGGAACACACTTTGCTAATAGTTTAATTGGAGTATTAACACATACTTTTCAAATTTTGCATAAATTCAGTTCACCGTATTATCCTCGTGCTAATGGCTTAGCTGAAAGTACCAACAAGACCTTGCTGAGTATGCTTCGAAAATTGATTGTGGAATCACCAGAAAGATGGGATCAGTTACTATCTGCAGTATTATGGGCATACCGGACTACTTACAAAGTTGCCACCGGACTGACTCCTTTCAAGCTTGCATATGGGCTAGAAGCAATTGCTCCAATGGAAGTTGTAGTGACCAGTTTACGTGTGGCCATAACTCAGAAGTTGATACCCGAAGAGTCTTTGCCATTTCGGTTGGACACACTTAGAGAACTGGATGAACATCGCTGGGAAAGTTTTCTGACTCTTCAAGAAGTGCAGTTGCGGCAAGCTCGTACACATGATCGGTATCTTAGAACTGCAGTTTTTACGGTAGGACAACTTGTGGTGTTTTATAATGCTAAATCAAATCGTGCGGCTGGAAAATTCAAATTACAGTGGTTTGGTCCTTATCGGATTAGTGAACAAGTGGGCCCAGCTACTTTTTGGTTGACTACTTTGACCGGAATTCCTCTTCCAAAAGTGATAAATGGTTCAAAGTTGCGGCCGTATCATCAAGCACCTGATTCGCATTGAAGTGTTCTGCGGTTGCCCGCGTATTTTTTTTCTTTTCTTTTCTTTTCCTTTTTGCGTGTTAGTTGAATAAAAACCATAAACTCCTCGTTTTGCTACATGACCATGAATAGTCGTCGCCTTTTGTTATTGATTCTGCTCATGCATGCACACCATAGTTATGAAGGTTATCATCTCAACATCGCGTGATGATTAGCATTTTTTATCGCCTCCCGTTACCAAGTATCTACTTAATCTTCTGCTTTCCGCTATTAATCGCTATTGTGTCTGCATGTTCTGTGTGCTTTGTGCTCTCTATAATCCTTGTGTATTCGTGCTATTTTGCGTGCGAATCATGGAAGCTTTAGCAAATTTTGCTACCTTTTGTGATGGAATTCCTCCGGACGTGAGTGAATTCTTGCGTGTCCGAGGTTTGTCCAACTTCGCTGAATTGCCTTGGCATTCAGTGGAGTGCCATCCGTATTATGCTCAGATAATAGCTGCTATTGCCGGCACACCTGCTACGGAGCAGAGTTGGCCTATTACGTGTTTCCCCTCTCGTGTCGTAATCATCCTGCAATCGTTTGCTGTCGCTTTCCGACTCTCTCTGGAAGGACGAGAGAATGGTCTCAACCTTCCAATTGCTACGATGAATCAATTGTTTCCCAGACACTCTTCGAATGAGTATGCCATACTCTGTCGCCCTGAGCCTGAACGAACAGCTTTGCAATTTCTAGTAGCCATCTTGAACTTACAGAAACGAACTTATGGGATTTCTCGCCCATTCTACTCAGTGATTGATATGGCTGCTAGAGAGCCTATCAATTTTGCTTCTTACTATTTCCGGTGCATTCACCGTGAATGCGTTACGATCATTAAACATGTTAACAAAGGTGATCTCCCACGATCATGTCTTCCACACATACTGACATTTCTCTTTCCTGCTCTCCAAGCAGCGCAACCACCTCCACGAGCTCCAGTTTTATATCATGAGGAATCTACTCAAATACTTGAAGACGACGAAGAAGATGATGAAGAAATCTTCCAGCTCCTCCGCCGAAAACGAATCTGGATAAGTTCGTCTGACAGTCAAGTGCAAGGGTCTGCCATTGGAAATAAAGCAGACAAAAACGAAGAAGAGATTTTCGACGACACAGCTACATCGATTCACCATGATTCATCCGCTCAGTCATCCAACCCAGCAACAAGATCAAAGTGTTACGGCCAATTCTGAAGACAGATCTTCTAAGGAAGAATCTCAGCAGCAATCCAAACAAGATGTGCAAAAAGATGCACAGGTTATTGTTGCAGAAATTTTCCAGGAATTGATTACGGCAGTAGAGTCTGCAATTGCCCAACCTGAAGTAACTACGCAGCAACTTACCAAAGCAGCTAACAATCTGCAACCCACCCCTGCAACCAAACCTCCACTTAAACCCATTGTTCCCATTCCACCGATTCACCTGAAGCACCGGATTCATCATTCTCTTCACCTAATTATTCTCCACCCAATTCCCATCAACTCCTGACAGCTTCTTCATCTCAACCACGTCCTCCTCTTCCGGTTCCTTTGATTCCTATGATTACTGAGCTAGCATCCATGGGTCATATGTTGATCCACCTATCGCAACAACTACCACAGCAGATGAAGGAGATTACTGATAACCTCAGACACGAACTACAACATAAGGTTGATGTTTTAGAAGCGGATATCATTCCGTTGCAGGAAGAGGTAGATGTAGTGAAGGCAAAGAATCATAATCTGCACTTCCAGATTAAACAACTTCAAGCACACCTTGCTGAATAGGAAACAGTGATCAGTCAAAGAGATGCTGCATTGGCTGAAGTAACAACCAAAGATGATTTATTATGTGCTGCTGATGCAGAAATTCTTCAGTTACAGCGGTTAGTTAAGGATAAAGAGGATGCCCGCATAGCACTGGGAAACTTGTTAAAAGAAACTAGAGAACAATTGGATGAAGCCGTGCAGAAAGGACAGGAAATGACAAATTTACTAAAACAAACTAATATAGAGCTCCAGTTTGCAAATGCAAACCTGTGTGAATCAAATGCTGCTCTTAAAAACCAGATGACATTGGTCGCTCAGCTCTAGAAAGAGATTCCAACAATTCGAAGAGAGCGCGATGCTTATTACCAGACCATCCAATTTCA